>JAWZYV010014753.1:0-72976 GCA_038373885.1 Cheiracanthium punctorium
TAAAGAGAATTTTTAGCGTTAAAAAATAGCAAAATTTTTCAATTATTTGTTATTTTAAGAAATATTTACAAAAACGACTAAAGTGTTTGTATTCCATGCATGTTAGCAACTGTGATATAGCATTTCGAAGTAACGTTTAACTATCTGTTTCTTTGATTTCAGATTACTTAACACAAAATTTGTGTTAAGTATGTAAACCCATTCTTAACACAAAATTTGGGTTAAGGATGGGTAAGATATTTAAAAAACTTTCAGTATGAACCGATCATAATCTTTTATTTATTTATTTATTTGAGGGGGGGGGTTATTGCAAGGGGCCCAATTTTTTCTTCTGCCCTGGGCCCACGGTTGTCTTGATCGGGCTCTGGCTACCTAGAATATGTCTTAAAGAAATATTCCATATGCCACAGCAGGAGTAATCTAAGACCTAGACTGGAAAGCAACCGTATGCATGGAAGTGGATTCACTGCTGTAGTCAGGCTCGTAGTCAGAAAAATGTCTCAGGGAGAAATGACTTAAATAGACGGAATTTTTTACGATATAACGCTTATGCTAAGAAATTAAAAATTTGGGAGTTATGTCCTGATATCCTATTCCCCTGCATTACATAGTATGTGCGCCAGAAAGATTCAATTAGAAAGGGTTTTATAATCAATGCGCTCAGTATTTTTTTAAATTTTTTTTCTCACCCCCCCCCAAATATTAGTCTATTGTAATCATTTGGAGTCACCCTCCCACCCTAGGACCAGTGGCGAATCCAGTGTAAAGTTTCAAGATGGGGAGAGCAATAAATGTACCCAAGCATTTTATTAAAAAATGGACATTTGTTTTTATTTTTTACTCTTGAACCCAGGTTTAGCCCGTTCGTTTCACAATGGTGATTTCTATCTGAGCAGTCAAAGACACATGCAGGAGAGGAGGGGGGGGGGACACTGGTCACAAAAAGTGTGTCTTTTCCTCGCCGACTTTTAAAAAATGATAGCGAACTTTGTAAACATGTGTTCAATGGTGGGTTGATTCCCCAAAGATTCAGCATATTTTTTTATTCGTGTCTGCTCAGGGAAAGGCTGAAATGGTAATCGCCCCGTAGCCCAAGGGCGACAAATAGGAGGCGCGAGAGATGCGGCCGCATCCCCCCCCAAAAAAAATTTAACAAAAAAAAACAAAAAATATATTTATTCCATAATGGGGATTTTAATGCTTTAAATCTTGCGCCCCTAAATAAAAAAATGATAAAATGCCACTGCCATAGTCCTCCATTTGGATTCGCCACTGAAACTCTGGTTGTGTTTTACAATACATCAAAATATACTGTCCTCGCAATTTAAAAATAAAAATTACTTTCTTCGAGGGAGATCAAATAAAGATTGATTCATTTTGGAAATGATGATGCCATGATGTGTATAACCCTCCCCCCTACAAGAAATAAATAAACATTCTTAGTTAGACCGTCGTCCCCCTCCCCCCTCCCACTTTTTTTTTTTTTTTTTCGGTGCGCATTTTTCCGATAAGCAAACATTTCGACTGTTTTTGTTTGACTGACACATGTATGTGTTGTAAATCCGATACTAAAAAATTTCCGAATCCTTCTGCTAGATACATTTTTGATGTTTAAGTATTTCAGAGCTCTTTTATTGGTTTAATTAGATTTTCCAATGTCTGGTAGGACTTCAATTTTATTCACGCTGATAATATTTGTGAAAATAATGCTCCCTAAAATCAAAAATTTCCGATTGTTTGCTTTTATTTGATTAATTAGTGGAAGCTGTGTTTTTAAAGCTCCAAAATTTTTGACTTATTAAATTTATTAACGTATATAAATTTTCATTTTCAATACATTCCTTTATGTTTAGCATTTACATTAAGTTTTAAACCGTGAGATTTCGCTTTTGAAAGGAACGCACTACTCGAACCTAGAACCTAACGCGTATCGTATGCCAAAATCCAACCAGCTTCTCTTCCCTAAGCTTCTCTAAGCCCCCCCCCTTCCCACTCTGTTTCGCGGAAAAACCTGTGCAACAGCTTTTAAAATTCTCTGTCAGGTTGTTGACAAAAGGATTGTCCCGCCGGAAGGGCTCATTGTTGAAACTGAAAAGAAACAGGTGGTTTTCTGATACGGATTCCACAAGGTACAGGACAGGTTCTGGCTTTGCAAGCCCCCTTGCAAAATCTGAGGGCCGTCAAATCTTTATGAAACATATGATGCAATAATGATTTTGTGCAAAGATTTGAAAATATAAATGAACACTAATTTTAAGCTTAAATTTATCAAAACTGTACATTGTTTCTTAAATATGTAAATTAAAAAAGAACCTTGGTTAATCGTTATATTAGAGACCGTACGTTTATATTAGAGACCTGCACGGGCTGGTACGGGTACGGGATTTATAAATCTGTTGTTAACGGGCCGGGCCGGACACGTGTCTAGTGTTAATTTTTTTTCGCCTACCTGCAACCCGCAAAAACAGTTAATATTAATAACTTTGCTTAATATAAAATGCCTGAAATATATTTATCTATCGATCTGTTTGGTCGTCTTTATATATATATTCTTTAATTTCTGGAATTTTCGAATTTTTACTCCTCAGCTGTAGATCCGTACGGGCCGGGCTGTGATGTCCGTTTCAAATGTGTTACGGGGCCGGTCCGGGACTCAATTTTCAGGCCGTGCAGGTCTTTAATTTATATTAGGAACTATTGGGCCCTGTCGTTGACGGGCACTTCAGATAATCTTTAAAATGTGATGAAATATATATATATATATAAACACATTAATTGTTTAAGTGGAATAACCAACTGTTATATTAGCAAATGTCTTTTCCTTCGTTTAAGACATCTTAACGTAATTGTTAGAAAAAAAAAACGCTATTTCTTTACTTACCTTTTATTTCCCTGACATTTTATCTCTAAATTTGCTAAAGTGAAAAAATGAAACTTTTGTAAACTCCTTTAAAAGTTTTCTAAGTGAAAACGTAACTTCGTTAACATTTGAAAATGGCGGTGTAAACATCGTCATGTCTTTAACGCCGTAATAAAAAGTTTACATTTCTCGCCGATAGATGGCGCTGTTCCTGATTTGCATAAAATAAGAACTCTTTTTTTTTTTCCTATGCAAATATCCATCGTAGTCCCGCACTAACTGGCAGGTATAAAAAGGGCATCACAAGTTAACCTTTCAGTCAGTCAGAGAGTGTTCTCGATCTGCTATGTTGTGTGTGTAATCAACCGACGTGATTCAAGTAGAGCCGGATCAGGGATCCGTGCTGCGGTACCCAGATGATTCAATATGATGTGATGTGTTTTGTGAATCAGAATAAGATCGCCGCTGGCGACTTATCTTCGAGAAAGCTTATTTTTATTTGTGCCACTAATCGGATGTTGCTTAAGTATTGTGTCTTCACCATGTGCACTGTGTAAACCTACCATAATCATCTTGTTTCAATAAACTACAGAAAAAAGGTACCTAATTTGTCTTTCTTATTTAAACGCATATTCAAAACCAAAGATTTCTACTGTGCAACTCAACTTAAATGAGTTTCAACTCTGCCTAGAATCTACAAAAACTTATTTTACAGATAAAATCCAGTGACTATTCAATTTCAGCCAAAGACTTTTAATTTGTTTGTTGAATAGCTTAATTTATAATACAATATAATTAGTTAATCCCTTTTCACGGTTATGGGCCTTCAAGCCCAAGTTTAAATGTGTTTTGAATATGTCGAGTGTATTTATAATGTGTTTAGTTTTTAAAGTGTTTTTAACGTATACAAACAGATTTTAAGTGCCTTAAAACTATAAGAGGGCGGGCCTGTAGTGTTTTTATCTTTTCTTGTAAATTGTGTTGTATCCTAACTTTCCAAAATGGAAGCTTCAATTACCCAAATAGAAAAATTGTCTGCCGACAATTATGAGTCTTGGCAGGAAGACGTAAGGGTATTGTTGATGGATAGGAATTGTTGGGAAATAGTCAGTGGTGTAGAAAAAAGACCCCCTGAAACTGACGCTAAGGAATTAAGGGATTACAAGATTAGATACGGGCGTGCTTATAGCACGATATTTTTGAACATTTCAAATGAATACAAGCCTCTTATTTCTGGCACTTATGACCCCAAAGAAGTTTGGGAAAAATTAAATAAACACTTTAAACCTGAATCTAGAGCTCGTGCTATGAGACTCATAGATGACTTTTTTTCATGTAGATTGAACGAAGAGGAGGAAATAGGCTTATTTGCAGCCAGGTTGAGGATGATAGTTAAGCAATTAAAAGACGCTAATGCTCCCCCAGCTGACTGGTATCAGTCATTTCAATTGCTAAGGTACTTACCCTTGGAGTATCAGGGAATTGTTCAAACAATTTACCGCTGGCCTGACGAAACATTTAAGTTCGATTTAGTTTTAGCCGAACTTTTGGCTGAGGAGGCCAGAATAAAGCAAAGTGTAGGGGATCAAGCTACCGTCGCAATGTCTAGTCAAGTGAAGCGTGTCCCACCTAAAAATAATGTAAAGAGAGACACTAGAAAGTGCTATAGGTGTGGTAGAATCGGACATTTAATTGCTAGTTGTAGGATCCCTCCCCCCAGTAATCGTAAAAGTAACAAACGACAACCGAAGAATCATATGATAGAAGCCCACACAAGTGAGGATTTAAATGATTCTTCATGGATTTTTGATACAGGGGCTAGTGCTCATTTTTGTCGGGATAAAAGACTTTTTAAAAACTTTGAACGAATTAAAGGCCGGTCGATGTCGGTCGCCATAAACGGCATTGATTGTTCCATAGAGGGAAGGGGAACAGTCGAGTTAAAATTTCAAGGTGGTAAAGTTTTAAAAACATTAAAAAACGTCCTCTATTCCTCTAAATTAAGGAGAAATCTCCTGTCAGGTCCTGCATTGGACACTGAGGGCATTACATTTAGAGGGGGAAATAACAAAGTAGAGGTATTTTCACGTGACCGACAAAAACTATTTACAGCACACAAGAAACGTGGTCTGTACCATGTTTACCCTACAATAACTAATAAAAAGAAAGCAGAAGCTAATTTTTCTTCAAAAGGTGACAATCAGAACTTAGAACTTTGGCATAGCCGTTTTTGTCATATTAATTGTAACGCTATAATTGAAACGAGTAAGGGAAAGGTATTTGGCCTACCCGTTTTTAAATCTAAGTCGTATAAACCCTGTAATGTTTGTAAAATAGCAAAAACTAGAAGAAAGAGCTTTAAAAGTATTCCTAAGATTAGATCGAACAAACCCCTCCAACTTTTGCACATGGATGTTTGTGGACCTTTACCTAACCCATCCATATCGGGACATAAATTCTTTTTAACGATAGCAGATGACTACTCAAGAAAAGTCACTGTTTATCCTATGAAGCAGAAATCTGAAGTCTTCGAGAATTTTAAGAGGTACCAAAAACGTGCAGAACGGTTTTTAAACAGAAAAATTATCAATATCAGAACGGATAATGGCATGGAATTCTGCCATAATGAATTTAAGAAGTTTTTGGAGGAGGAGGGCATTAAAGCTGAAAGAACCAACGATTATACGCCGGAACAGAACGGTGTAAGTGAGAGATTTAATTACACGGCCTTGGACGCTGTAAAAGCTATGTTACACTCCAGTAAACTGGGAAATGGTTTTTGGTCGGAAGCATTGTTATGTTTCACATACACCTGGAACAGGGTATGCCACGCAAACCAATCTAAAACACCGTTTGAGCTATTTTGTGGTCGCAAACCTTCAGTAAAGCATATACGAACTTTTGGATCAAAAGCGTTCGTAGGTGTACCACGTCAATTACGAAGTAAGCTCGAAATGAGGGCAAAACAAGGCATACTAGTTGGGTACGCTATGTTTACCCGTGGCTATAGAGTATGGCTACCGAGTGACAGAAAAGTCGTTGAAACAAGTAACGTAACGTTTGATGAAAATTTACCCACTCGTGAGAGCAGCGGAGTCGTGCTGGAACCCATTACAGCGGAAGAAAGTTCCGATGAAGAAAGGGAACCAGAAATAGAAGATTACGAGAAACCCAGCACATCCGAAGAAAAATTTGAAATAAGTAGCGGTGAATCCGATGAGGAGGAGGGAGAAGAAACAATTCGTTTTTCTAAGTCTAAAGACAGAGTAGCACCACCTAAAGATGTAGTTTGGATGAGAAAAGCCGTCCCTAGGTCAGACGGGTCCAGAAATGATATATACTACGGTATATCAGGAAGCAATATAAGATTACGATCCTGTAGAGAGGTCGAGGCATATTGCAAGAAACATGGACTTAAGTATGACCCTGAAAAATTTAGTTTTAAAGGTAAAGATACCTACACCGGCATTGTGAAAGACGAAACGAATTTGACCAGTTCCTGACTAGAGGATATAGTAATTCCAAACTCATATTTTCAAGCAATAGATTCTCAAGATTCAGATGAGTGGAAGAAAGCTATGACTGCAGAAATGAATGTTATGTACAAAAGAGAAGTGTGGAAACTTGTACCCGTACCTCAAAATGTAAAAATAATAGGCAATAGATGGGTATTCACAGTAAAACACGACTCAAAAGGTAAAATAGTACGATACAAAGCTAGACTGGTCGCTCAAGGATTCGGTCAAAGAAAAGGTGAAAACTACGACCAAGTTTTTAGTCCAGTGGTCAATTTTTCGGTAATACGATTATTTTTCTCTTTCTTAGTTGGACATTTTCATTGGTTTCATATGCAAGTAGACATAAATTCTGCATACCTATACGCCCCAGTAAAAGAAGATATTTATATGAAGCAGCCCAAAGGATTCGAAGAGGAAGGTAAAGAAAACTACGTCTGTAAGCTCAACAGAGCTATTTACGGCTTAAAGCAGAGTGGACGTGAATGGTTCAATGAAATACACGGAATTCTAAGTGAGTTAAATTTTAATAAGCTAGAGTGGGCTAATTGTGTCTACATCTATGAAAATAGTTTAGTTTTACTACTGTATGTTGACGACATGGTGTTTATATCTAAAACCAAAGGAAAAATAGAGAAGGTAATTAAACTTTTAGAAGATAAAGTAGATCTAAAGAAGTTGGGTAGAACGAAGAAACTACTCGGGGTACAATTTGTTGAAAATAAGGAAGGTCTATTTATTCACCAGGAAGATTACATCAATAAAATTTATGAGCGGTTTAAGAAGTATCAGATACCATTAGTTTCATTGCCAATCGCAACTGGAATTGTAATGTCAAAGACGCAAAGTCCTAGTAACGATGCTGAGACTAAGGAAATGGAAAAACTGCCCTACCGTAATATTTTGGGATGCTTATCGTTCTTGGCTAGTAGAACCAGACCTGATATATCTTACGCTGTAAATATCCTTTCTCAATTTCAATCTAGCCCCGGCCAACATCATTGGAACCAATTAGTAAAACTACTGGGATATGTAAAGTCAACATCGAAGTTAAAGCTAAAACTTTCCAACATTAAAGAAATTTCAATAAACTGTTATTCTGATGCCGATTTCGCCTCAAATAGAGATGATCGTGTGTCGATGGGAGGTCACATCTTAATGTTAGACAAAACCCCAATCTCGTGGCGAACTTTTAAGCAGAAATGTGTAGCCTTGTCATCTATGGAATCTGAGTTTATTGCCCTGACAGAGGCATCAAAAGAGCTGTTATGGATGTATAGAATCCTAGATGAACTAAAAGGTTTAGACATTCTTCCAGAAAATTTATAAGTTACCTTATTTTGTAACAATCGTGCAGCTATCGACTTTTCAAATTCTCCTATAGAGAACAATCGCACCAAACAAATACATGTAAAATACCATTTCTTAAGAAGCCTCGTTTTAGAAAAATTGTTTAAATTGGAATATATTAACACTAAACAAAACCCCGCAGACATTTTCACAAAACCCTTACCCAAAATCAGCCTGTCCACTTTCAATGACAAAATTTTTAGTTAAGTGTGGAAGACCTACTCCCGTTTATGGGAACCTAGGCAATTTTTTTGTCTCCTATAAGCCCTTCGGCTTGAGACCTTTTTTGAGGGGAAAGAGGGGAATTTTTTTGAAATTTTTGATTGGAAAAAAAAAAAAAAAAAAGAAGAAAAATGAACTCTATGTAATCGTGTTTGTCCTATTATGTCTGCCTGACATCTTTACAGTCGAGGGAGTAAAGTTCCCCACGGAGTGCGATATTCTTAGCTCTGGTCTTTCTCTGAAGTTTTCGAGCAGCCTCAAAAGCGTCTCGCGAGGTGAAACTGTAATTTGCCAGAGAATCCTGAGGTGATTGGTTAGTTCTAAGAGTAGAGTATTTTCGTCCCAATCACAGGAGATGTTAAAAGTTTTATTTCAGTAAGTCCCATTTTTGTTAGTGGAAGCTCCTATATGTCCACCCTAGTCTGTAAGGTGTTGTGTCAGGCATATAATGTGTTAACCTATAACACAAACTTTTTTTTCAAATTTTTTTTCGGGATGCATCCCAGCTCGATCTCAGTTGGATTTCAATTCGAGCTTTTTTTTTTTTCAAATTTAATTCGTATTTTTTTTTTTTTTTTTGCAATGTACTGTACTGTATTATATTGAATGAACTTTGCAAAATGTGAGTATTTTCTAAAGTGCACTGAACGTATATCAAGAGTAATTTTGAAGTATGAATATTTTTATGATTAGAAATGTGTTTATTAATGTCCTAGCATAAGTGTTTATATTTGAATGCATTTATATAGTAATTTCTAGTAAGTTGGAAATTTTTTTGAAATGAAGTAATTTTTGAAATGTGTACTAACCATGCTGGCCAGCAATAACTGTATATAGTGTTTCTACTAACCTTTAGTGAATTTTGAAGCATTTTTTCATGCATCATGTTTAACTTAATTTTTCGTTAAAGAGGAAAGGTTACCTCTAATTTTCGTTTACTTTGAATCTGCCAGTTTCTTAAATGTCATGGAAGGCGGGCCCTTGTTAGAAAAAAAAAACGCTATTTCTTTACTTACCTTTTATTTCCCTGACATTTTATCTCTAAATTTGCTAAAGTGAAAAAATGAAACTTTTGTAAACTCCTTTAAAAGTTTTCTAAGTGAAAACGTAACTTCGCTAACATTTGAAAATGGCGGTGTAAACATCGTCATGTCTTTAACGCCGTGATAAAAAGTTTACATTTCTCGCCGATAGATGGCGCTGTTCCTGATATGCATAAAATAAGAACTCTTTTTTTTTTTCCTATGCAAATATCCATCGTAGTCCCGCACTAACTGGCAGGTATAAAAAGGGCATCACAAGTTAACCTGTCAGTCAGTCAGAGAGTGTTCTCGATCTGCTATGTTGTGTGTGTAATCAACCGACGTGACTCAAGTAGAGCCGGATCAGGGATCCGTGCTGCGGTACCCAGATGATTCAATATGATGTGATGTGTTTTGTGAATCAGAATAAGATCGCCGCTGGCGACTTATCTTCGAGAAAGCTTATTTTTATTTGTGCCACTAATCGGATGTTGCTTAAGTATTGTGTCTTCACCATGTGCACTGTGTAAACCTACCATAATCATCTTGTTTCAATAAACTACAAAAAAAAGGTACCCAATTTGTCTTTCTTATTTAAACGCATATTCAAAACCAAAGATTTCTACTGTGCAACTCAACTTAAATGAGTTTCAACTCTGCCTAGAATCTACAAAAACTTATTTTACAGATAAAATCCAGTGACTATTCAATTTCAGCCAAAGACTTTTAATTTGTTTGTTGAATAGCTTAATTTATAATACAATATAATTAGTTAATCCCTTTTCAGTAATGCCAGAAAAACAACAAATAAACAGACAAATAAAAACAATTTTTATCAAATTTTCAAAATGTATTAAATTTTAAACACAATATGTATTAAATTCAATTTAATATGTATTAAAAATTCAACATGTTATATAATTTGAGTCTCTCTTGAGCTAATTTTGGGGGATATGAGAACAAATATTTATTCAATTTCAAAGTCTGATATTTTTTCTTTTTTGGTTAATTTTACGCATATAGTTATAAGCAAACTAAATTTCATTTCATTCGCTTTAGTCGCTATTACGTGATGCGCAAACAAATATTTGCACATTTCAAATAAATTTTCGCGAAATCTCAAATTCTGTTCAATATCTCAACTTAGGGAACGTACCCATACTACATAACTTATTTTTTAAGATTTTTTGACCCCTCCCTCCCCTCGGTGACCACTCGTAGTATGTCAACCCCCCCCCCTCCCCTTTAAGTTTTTACGTAGTATTGACAAGTATGATTTTTAATCACTTCGCAGGCAGAAAGTGAAACAAATGAAAATAATTTGACTCATATTCGTCTTTATTAATACGGCGTTTATTGCATAAGACTGCATGCATGCTTATAATTACCAGTAAATTAACTGTAAGTTGAAGAAGCACTGTAGATCAACTGTAAGTTTAAGAATCACTAAGTTCTGCGCGCCATATTCGAATATAGGTCGAAAAAGCGCGAGATTTCTCTCGGCGAAATCGACTACGTAAAAAAAATCTAAGTCTCCCCCCCTCCCCGCTCCTGTGACTGAGCGTAGTATTTTGAAAACCTCCCTCCCCCTCCTAAACGGGTCACGTAGTATGGGTACGTTCCCTTATTTCGGTGATCGGAAAAAATGCCACCGCAAAAAACGTCATCAGAAAAAAACGCCACCCGAAAAACTGGGCAACGATCTAGGGGCCTAAAAACTTTAGCGTGCAATTGTTAAAATAGTTTAAGACAGAGTGCTCCATCAAAATTAATTTTGGTAACAATGGTCATCAATTAAAAAATATTAATATCAATCAATAAATAAATAAATAACAAAGATAAATCACGTCGAATGCATTGATTTCAATCCAGGTCCCACGAAAAGCTTAATTAAGCCCTAACCTCAACTTCATAGTCTTTTATGAATATCAAAGGGCAAGCGTATACAGGGTGCCCCAAAAAGTTGGTAACGGGCTTTAACTCTTTATCTGCTAGAGATAAGTGGGTAGTATAAATTGGAAAAAAGGTTCAAAATAGGGGGAAATAAGACTTCGTTAAGAAAAAAATCATCTCGTTAATTTTCAAAAAGGTATACTTTTTAAATTTGTATACGACCCCCGTAAAAAATATCAAATTAGTGAAATGTGCCCCATACACACATGAGGCGATATGTAAAATTTGAGAATTATATTTTAAATAGTGTCAGAAATATTAAGATTTAAAATATGCTGACTTGAACCACTTTTCAATGGCTCTGAAAGAGAAAAAATCGCGTCAGATGATCGCATTTCATGGGTCGTACAGAAATGATGATTTTTTTTTTTTTTTTTTTAATCTAGCAATAAGCGTTTAAATTCGAAATCATGTATAGCCCCGATTATCTTTGTTTAAAGATATCTCTCAGAGTATTTGTGATCAAACGCTGAAATTTATTTCAACACCTCATTAGTGTATGGGGCATATTTTACTAATAGGAAACTTGTTTGTACGGGGTCGTATAGAAATTTAAAAAGTGCAGCTTTTTGAGAATTAGCGGGAGAATTTTTTTTCTTAACGGAGTATAATTTCCGACCTCACTTTGAACATTTTTTCAATTAACACTACCCACTTATCAGATAAAGAATTAAAGCCCGTTGCCACCTTTTTGGGACACTCTGTATTTCGAATGTGTACATCCCTATCTCTCCCCTCCCCAACCTCGCGTATACACAACTTGAAAGATAATACATTTTATTTTACAACCAAACTTGTTTTTATCATTTTAAAGTAGAATATTAAATTTTGTTTTATAAATAAAAAAGATTTTAAAGTATTTACTTAAAAATAAATAAAGGTAATAAAACTAACTTTTTTATTTTAGTTTCATTTCCAGTCAGTGTTTAATGACTTAAATCACCTTATGTAAATTGTGTCACATTTACGTTTTATTCACTTTCACAATAACGTGACAAGTTAAAAAAAATATTTTAAAAAATGAAAACTGATTTTTTTTTTTTTTGTAACAAGTACTTTTTCTTGGCTGTAAAATTAAATATGAAAATTATTTTAGTTTTATTGATTTGAATAATTTTAAATGCTTTTTAAATATCTATGTATTTTATTTAGTTTATTTGAATAATTTTAAATGCTTTTTAAATATCTTATGTATTTTATTTAGTTTATTTGACTATATTTTTCAATGCTTTCAGATAAATCGTCATACTTTTTATCCGTTTTTGCATAAATCTCCCCACATGCACACACACAAAAGTAAATAAATGTTTCAAAAACCTCCTCTGAGCTATATTTTTGTTAAAATTATTTCTATAGGTATCAAAACACGACAGAATTTTACAGTGAAAATAATTCACACGAATAATACATGTTATGTTGTAGATTAGGCATTAACAGTGCTTTTTTTTTTTTTTTTTTTTTTTTCATAAGTAAGCACTTCCTCTAGAAAATAATAAGTTAAAGAAATAAGTAAACTCTTTATATAACTTAATTTTTTTAATTTATCATGCTTTACTATTTGGTTGTTTTGCTGAACAGGAAACAGAATTGATAATCAATAGTCGGCCCTACGGATTTAACGTGCATATTCATCGTGTGTACATGTACATGTTTCTCTTAAGTCTTTCGTCCGATTCCCTATCAATGGCCTGTTCATGCCTCAACAATATTAAGTCAAGTCAGTATCATTCAAATAATGCAGTTATCTAAAAAGAAGGAGAATTGTTTTCTCTGTTTGTATTCCTTAAACGCCTAGACCGTTCGTCGGATCTGGACAAAAATTGGCGTACTGGATTAGTGAGGGATTTCCTTCTGTGTCCATCGTTGCTTTCTGGCTCAGGTGTTTTAATGCGTACGCTATGGGCCTCAGTGGGAGTAACGATTATAGGAAACAACGATGGACGCAGGAGGAAAATCGCTGCATTCACGTCTTTGCAACAGTGGAAAACTAAACAGACAATAATTTTTATGGAAATTATGCCTGAACACTTAATGCGCCCGGGAAACGCCTGCAAAAGGATATTTGACACAGTTAAAGATGAAGAAAGATAAAATCTGTGTATAATATGGTCTTGCACTGTAAGATATCGGAGTAAATGCAGAGTGTGTATAGAACAGTGTATCGAATCAGGGCCGATCCCAGAAGAAATTCTTGGGGGGGGGGGGGTGAAGAGACATAAATTGCCGACCGAAAAAATAGATTTGCCGATTCAGTTCCCAAGTTGTTCACCTCCCAATATTAGACAGTTTTCTGAGGAACAGAACGTGCCCATAACATAGAAACAGCATAAATACCTCTGCAAGTTGTACAGAGGAAGCGCAAACGTTCGAATTTCAGAGGATTCACATTATTTACGCATTAATGATCAATCTGGTTTTTACATTAATAAAGTCTATTACATTAATAAATTGCAGGGGGTGTACGCAAAACGCAGAATTTTTAACAAAAAGGCTCGATTATTATCACTTTGCCAACAAAAATCCACATTTTTGTTGTGGAGGCATAGTTACATCCCTGAATCTATCATAAGTAATTAAATTTTCATAAAATATTCATAACTTTTAATTTAGTCATGAAATATTCTCTCCAGGACGGCGGAAAATATTTGCTTATCCGTATGTGACAAAACTATCAGTGCCGTAGTTTGGGTGGGTGGGTGGTGGGGTACCCTGAATGGAGTCTTTACATCAACTTAAAAAAAGGAAAGGAAGCCATACCTAGAGCACTGTTTATACAGCACTGTCTTATTTGTGTATACAGTTGGACCCGCATTTAACGAGATTCCGGATTTAGCGAGGAAAATGGAGTGGTTTGGTTGGTATAATGTAAAAAAGGTATTAAAGTATACTCATTTAGCGAGCATTTGTTTTCTACTTCTCCGCATTTAACGAGGGAAACAATTACGAAAGTATGAAAAAATTGCAGAAATAATGAAAAATATTTCAGAAAAAAAAAAAAAAAAAAAACCAGTATCTCAAATATTTCCACTGTGTTAAAAGTAGTAGCCACACCTGATAAGATAATCCCTTTATTTACTGGACCTTTTTAGTTTTGGAATGCTTTAAATACCAGACTAACGGCCCAGTCCCCCCCCCCCCCCCCTCACTCTTCAGTTCACTCTACAAAGCGTAGGTAATCCTTTTGGCACTCCCATAAGTTAATCCTCCTTGTCCAGTGGGCTTTTGTTCGCGTTTCGGTAAAAGAAAGGGATAGCGACTCCGAAGAAGAAACTGTGTTTAAAACACCGAGTAGTAACTCTGCAGCACATGCCTGTGCTGCAGAGTCACTACGAAATCTTGATCGGTATTTTGAAGGAATGGAAAATACAGATGATGCAACATTTAATGCATTAAGTGTTTTACGTCGAAAATTAAATGAGAAACGATTATGTAAACTCAAACAATCAACTTTGGATAAGTATTTTTTCACTTCTCAATAAAGATATCAAGCATCAATTCATCTAAATTGTTTTTCTTTCTTTATGTGTGTAAATTTTTTGCACTTATTAACTTGAATTCGGATTTAGCGAGCGACCGGTTTTAACGAGCATTTTTCCATGTCCCGAGCTCCTCGTTAAATGCGGGTCCGACTGTATATTGCATACCTGCCAGTTCTACTGGATTTTTCAGGAGACAACCGGATTTTGATGGTTTCACCTTTGTCTCCTGATTTTACATTAAAATCTCTTGGTTTTCGAACATTTTGAAGCTTTAATAATCGATACATTTATTTCTCCACCAGTTCTGAAAGATTATCACTCTCTTGGTCTATTCATTCAATATGGACAAATATACCATGGTATTTTGGTCCAATAATAAAGGTTTATGCTTATATTGATAACTCATTTGTGAGGGATTCTTGAAATTTTCAGAATTCGGTGGCAAATCGTTTAATATGTAACATTTTTTTGATGTTCAAAAGTCCCCACAATTTATTTTACTACTACTTTTTTTTTTAGTCTAAAAAGCAGATATTTTGTAAAATTTCAAACATTTAAGAAAAAAAATCTTGTGAACGTAAAGAAACATCGAAGTTTTATTCATTTTGCGTTAAA
Organism: Cheiracanthium punctorium; assembly: GCA_038373885.1. Taxonomy (NCBI): domain Eukaryota; kingdom Metazoa; phylum Arthropoda; class Arachnida; order Araneae; family Cheiracanthiidae; genus Cheiracanthium; species Cheiracanthium punctorium. The sequence continues at coordinate 15,017 of JAWZYV010014753.1, forward strand.
AGAATTCTATTTCTGAGCTATTTTACAAGTTCTATTTTTAATATCACGACTTTGTGTGTGATTGAAGTTCCAAACATAAGCTGTCATAAAAAGCAAACTTTTCACTTTAAAAACCATAACTGTGTCGTGTCATGCCAAATTATATTTTTAAAAAATGATACATAGAATAAATGGCGAAATTTAATGTGTGAAAAAATTTCGAAGAGTGTTTTGTGACTTAGATAAGTCATTATGACTTTAAGATTATGATACCACATAAATCTAACTGGATTTTCTTAGCTAGATGTTGGCAGGAATGCTATTGCACGACGAACAGTTAACTGTTCGCTCCCGGCGTTGCTAAAGACGCGAAGGCAGAGATTCCTCCTTCCTGCGTCCATCGTTGCTTTCCGGCATGAAAATTCTCTTTCCATAAATGTTTCTGCTCTGGTCACAGCCTTGCACAAGCGCATGGCTGGACCATGCCAGGCCATTCAAAGACCCATGCTGAGAAGCAACGATTTACACAGGAGAGAGAAATTCCTACCATTGTGTCTAAGCAACAACGGTAGTGAACAGGTTAAAGCCAACAAGAAATTAAATATTGTTTTAAGTGCTGCTCTTAAACCCTAATCTATGAGCGTTGATACCCATACAGGGTTATTTTGTTAGCCCTGTATAGGTATCAACGCTACGTCCATCCATGCCGATGGACAGAATGCTCTCATAAACCTCAATAATAAATACCAATTTTGTTTTGCTTGAAATGGATGAACGTTTCTAAAATGTACTCTAAACATTCTCTGCCCATAGGCTGCAATGCATTGGAATTATTTTGTGTGCTCCTGTAAAAGAACTATAAAGGGTACCTGCATCCTTTTCAATAGGGTACATGCTATGGTACTCTTCACTATCATATGAAAAATCGTTCGATGCATATTTGAGGCAGTTAGAGCACGGGCAGACAGACAAACTGAAAGCATAAACATTCCAAGTTCTTTGGAAAGCGTTAAAAAATAAAGGCTTAAAAAGAATGTGAGGATTAAAGGGGAAAAAAACTGGAATAAGGAAAGTAATTCTGGCTCCAAAAGTTAATTTTTCCTGTAATTCAAAAGAAAATGGAAAATTAAGCATAATGATTTTGAAATTCCTAAGGTCACGACCCCCCCCCCCATACACTATTTGCTCTGCCATGCTTTCCTATTTTAACGGGCCTTTGATCTACTCTTGCATTTTATCACTTATAACTTACTTATTTTTCTAAAATCAAATTAAATTATAAAACTAGGGTTGTTTCTACATGAATGATATGAAAGTAAATCATAATAAAAAGTAGTACAAATATAATCTAATCGGTGATGATCTTTTCTTGGAGAATGGATTTGACGGAGCTCCAACAGTTTGTATGGAAATTGTCTTTCCATTATGACAGTTATTTCGCGTCTTCTTTTAGTCATTATCAAAACAACTACATATCACATTTTGTGCACTGCACTTTTTGTCATTTTCTTTTGTTTACAACTAGTTTCGTGTTTTTGTTTACAACTGGTTTCAACCTTCAGTCTTAAATGCACACTGCAGCAAACTTTTACTTCATTTTGTTAAATGCTAGAGATTTTTTTTTTAATTTATTTTTACCAAATTGATGTACTAATTATATCTCAAAAGCTAAAGATGGTTTTCTTCTAATCAAGCATGCTAAGATTTAGATTCCAAGGTATGCAAAGGCTCCTCCAAGTATATGTTTGACTTTGGCTCGGTTGCTGTGCAGTTAACCGAGCTAACCGGAATAGGGGACACACTATATTCTACTGTACAAGTGAATTTCTTTTTCCCATGCATTTCAAAGAAGCAAAGAAAATACATCTATTTCAAAGAAAAACGCTGGACCAAAGGGTGGCGACAGCCTCAGGCCAGTTGCGGCCTCCTTGCGCTATTTTTACTTTATACAGAGTGGTATTTCATAATTTGTCTCAGGGCAATATATGATACTTGAGAACATTCTCGTTCTCATACTCAGCATTTCTCCCATAGACATTTGCACAGAAGACTCTTTAATTAGATTACTATGGACATGTGAGATGACTATTTGCATAGGGGAAAATGTCGAGACAGGTATCATGGAACATATGTGGTGTCAATAGCAGGGAGCTGGTTCTCCGACTGTCCCTTTTGTGTATCGGCCACCCAGTGCCGAGTGCTCTTTATTCATTCCCAGTTCTTTCTTTTGACTAATGCGAATAAGAAAGGAATTTCTCACTTGGTTTTGTATGCACTGGAAGTAGGACGTCAAAGGGACAAAAGTTAGGAAAAGTGCCGATTAAAAACACTTTTGAATACTAGAATGAGGAGTTTTGGAAGTTTGGAATGGCAATTTTGCCGACTGCCTTTTAAGTGTGTGTGTGTGTGTGTGGGGGGGGGTATCTCACCCCCCCACACACACACCCCGTAGGATCGGCCCTGTATCGAATATTCAACTCCATGGGAGTAACAAAAATTATATATCCATAAATGTGAAACATATTTTTTTACGTTTTTATGCACATTATGACGCTCTATTTTTTTTTTATTTTATTGATAGCTTGATATAGTTGGATTATTAATGAAAGCAGTATCTTGAACTTTCTTGATGCTTTTTTTTTAATAAATTGATTGGTTATTCTGATCGTTGAAACGAAATTGATTAAATCGAATTTTTGTACTAGTCGTGTTTTATTTTAAATACACCCTACTTCAATTTATCACACAGTTAAAATGACTACAATGTATATAGATTTACTTTCGCCTATTTATTGTTCATTCATGATATTTGTTTCAAGTTAAATGGATAACATTAATTATTTTTAATCGTTCTTTTCCGTTTCAAAAAATGTATATATGAAAAATTCGAAGCACAAATTCTTTTTTTGTTTTGCATTTATTGTAATATTTTTTTTAATTTAAATTGTATATAATTTTTGAAAAATATAGGCAAGTTAAGTGTGTAGCCTTGGCAAAACCTGGGCAGTATAGCAATAAAAAAGATGAAAAAAATGTAAAACAAAGCAGCATTGTTCTTTAAATATGGCCTAGCGAAGCCATACCTTATTTTTCTATCGTTAGTATTTTTCAAAGAACTCAAAAATAATGCATGAGAAAGAAGACATAATAAAATAAAATAAAAAACTGTATGCAATAACTATAGAGATTTATACACTTTTACAACGGAATCTCAACAACGTTCAAACTTAAAAATTCAATGAATTACGGTCGAATTTTGATCACTGGACGACCACTAGTGTTATTATTATTACGCATCTACTTTGACATTTTCAAAATATGGCAACCTTATTCTCTGCATCTCGGCACGTTATCACACATTTTCGCAATTTATCTGTGGCGCATCAAAACTGAAAGGTACTAAATTGTATTTAAATAAAATGTATCAAAAATGTGTATAATTTAAATGACGTACAAGGAAGTCATGTAGTGTACAAATCAATTTTTTTTAATAAATGTTTCGGCAGGCACGTGCCAACTGTGGGTGGGGGTGGGGGTTTTGGACTCCTCCTGTATTCGAGGGAGAGGGAGCGAACTATGTAAGCCCTCTCTCTCTATTCAAAAATTTAAAACATTATTGCAGTGAAATCTCCATCCGAAAGTTGAACCCCTGCGGCTCCCATAAAAAATGTCTAATTTATAGAGGTATATTTTAATCTTATGAAAGTGTCTAATTTATAGAGGTATATTTTAATGTTATGGAACATTCCATTCTCCAGAAAATTGTCCAATTTGGAAAGTTTCACTGTACTAACTCAAGATAACATTAAAACTGATCTCATAAACAACTTTACAATCTAATTTCAGTCATTGTCAGCCTGTAGCGAAAGACTGATCAGATTCATTGCATTGGGGATAGGGGTGGAGGGAGGGAGCGCGCGCATCTATCGAGAGAAATTAGATAATCAAAGACATGCCCAAATTAATGATGTATTTCATGCAATTCTGAACTGGTATTTGGTATTCAAGCATTGAGCCCCCTCCCTTAAAAAAAAAAAAGGATATGCCCTTGGCCGAGCCTCACAGTTCAGAAAAGAGCAATTCGTTGATCTTTCATGGCAAACATACATACATCTCTAAGCTTATAGACTAGGCCTTGACGAAAACTCTGTTCATGCCCCGGTAGAGAGAGAAAAAAAATTCGAGGGATGCAAAACTGCTAAATTGTTTATAAAATGCTTTCATTTTAATTGTTCTTTGTTGTAGTAAGTTGATGGTAGTATCAATTGGGATTATTAAGGAGATCATGAATGAAGTATTCAAACTTTAGAACTATTTCCAGCTTCAAAAGTTCGAAAAATATATATTATACTAAAATTTAACCGGCCCAGGTGGTGTAGAGGCTAAAGAACCATTCACTCACGCCTTGGGTCCGGGTTCGAATCTCGGCTTAGGCATGGATGTTAACTTGTCCGTCCCTTCATACGGGGTAATGATGTCCGCCCAGTGGGTGCCCCCATAATAAAATGGACAGTATTCGGGCCTTTGTAGTGGAGATTGCTTAATGAGCAAGTGCCCGCCCATTTTAAAAAAAATTATAATTAAGTGTAGTTATATCATTTCAAAGCTCGAAAACCATTTTATTATTAAACTTCAATCACAGAAAATGTACATTTTTAACCGAACAAAAATTAGAGCATTTTGTTTGCAGGTATATAGAAAAATTTGTTACGTATGGGACATTATACTTTTACTATATTTATTTATTTATTTTTTTTTTTTTTCAAAATTCTTATACTCATTACATACATAACATTCTCAATAGTAGCATTATATGAAATAAGGAGAAAAAAAATTTAAAATATCACAGACTTTCAATGATTACTTTATTTTTTCCTGTACGAAATAGTTTAGAGCTTATTTTTAATTTTTTAACTAGTAATACCGGTGGTAAGTGAAAAGTTCTTCTTTTTTTTCTTCTTCAACTGGTAAACTAGCTTTTTAAATTACGTATTTAACTAAAACCTTATGGCTTTTCACTCAGAAGCTTGGCCCTGGTAAATAAAAATATGTTACGTACGGGACAAAATTCAAAATTTTGTTTTAAAACTTAACAATAATTTAATTTTTAGACTTTTTAAATTTTTTCTCCACAGATGACGCATTATTACAAATATATATATATATATATATATATTGGGTTGTTCGAAAAGTAATGTTGTTTTTTGTATGTCAATATTTTGCCTAGACAAAACTATTGAAGATAATAATACGAAAATCGGTACGTATGTCAGTTTCTTAGCGTGGGTGCTTTGGAAAGCATTTTCCAAAATTCGTAACTTATAGGGGATAGGGGGCCAAAACATTCTTTTCACATATCCTGCATGATCTCAAAGAAGAAAAGAGATATCCAGAAAATTCTTGCTGTAAAATACAGCCCTCGCGAATGCCTAAAAATCGATTTCAGAACATTTCGAATATGATTATTCAGAGAGTGTAGACATGAAAAAAGGGGGAGGGTTTCCATTTTTTTTTTTAAGAAAAAAAGTATTATTTATAAAATTATCCCTTTAAAATTTAGCAAATACGGGTCCTATGCCTAGGCATAGCTTGTTTGCAAATCAATGCTTGTTGAAAATTTATTTGTTTAAGTTCTATGTAAGAAAACGACATTACTTTCCGAACAGCCCAATATATATATATACATACATGTGATTAGTTAATGTGATTAGTTGTGATTAGCTACCATTAGTTTGAGATGTTGAAACATCGTCTTCAGTAATTAGTTGGATTTTCATCAAAAAACAAAGATGAAATTGCGATCTTTACTGCATAGCAGCATTTAAAATATATTTTGATTTATAATTTGTATTTTAAATAGAATATTTCACTAAAAATTAATAAGCAATCTTAATTTGAGAAGAACTCTGAGAAAAGAAAAAGTCAACTATAAAAAAAGAGATTGGCAGAGGAAGTTATCAGGGTGTTTGCAAGGAACAAGTAAAACCGGCCGGGTTAAACTCACTAAACTTTCGAAGATGGCTGAAATGGAGGTCCAGGGTTCTGGCCTTTCGCACGGTCGTCGGTTTAAAAGTCTGGAGTTTTGGGGTTTTTTTCAAGATGTAATATGAATATATGTTAGATGTCCAGAAAAGTCTCTCGCCTAAGGCAGGTCCCCTCCTCGTGTTCGTCTCTTTCCTTGGAGTGGATTTATGCGTGGGTCTTCGGGACCAAACCCACAAATCCGAATACACGTTGCAAACAACACCACCACCATGTAAAACCCCTGAAATTAAGATCAAATTTTTTAAAACCTCTAAAACTTTTTCAAATCCCCTGAAAGAGCATCTGAAATTCTTTTGAAAATGAGAGTGATGTGCGATTTTCGGTTTAAAGTACGGTGCAAAGACACTCTGCCTCTACTGATTTTGCTTTCTTTGCTGTATGCAATGGAAGGCTATTGGATAAGGCCAGTGGAGTAGCTAGAAATTTTTCATGGGGGGGGGGGATTCCTCATACTGGAGTATCGCACTACAATTTGGATTCTCATATCAAAAGACTGTCTGTATTGAATAATAAGGCGTTTTGCATATCCATTTAACTCATGTTAATGATAACCATCACTGAACATTTCACATTTCTGTTAGAGTTTTCTTTTAGGGATACTGTATTTCCAGAGACCAATTGACATATTTGGGGGCCCAGGTCACAGGTACTTGTGGGGGGGGACCTTGCACAACTGTTGTTATTTTAACCTAAAATTTTTAAACATAATAGTTCGCAGGTAAACAATTGATTTTTGCATCCCACCATCTGTGAACAAAGTCCTCGGTTGCTTGTGTGTATGGGAAGAAGTCCTCGTTTGCTTGTGTGTATATGAAGTCCTCGGTTGCTTGTGTGTATATGAAGTCCTCGGTTGCTTGTGTGTATATGAAGTCCTCGGTTGCTTGTGTGTATATGAAGTCCTCGGTTGCTTGTGTGTATATGAAGTCCTCGGTTGCTTGTGTGTATATGAAGTCCTCGGTTGCTTGTGTGTATGTGTGGTCCACGGTTGCTTGTGTGTATATGAAGTCCTCGGTTGCTTGTGTGTATATGAAGTCCTCGGTTGCTCGAGTGTATGTGTGGTCCTCGGTTGCTTGTGTGTATATGAAGTCCTCGGTTGCTTGTGTGTATTTGACATCCTCGATTGCTTGTGTGTATTTGACGTCCTCGGTTGCTTGTGTGTATTTGATGTCTTCGGTTGCTTGTATTTATGAGGCATGAGAAGTTTTCGTGAATCCGAGGAATCCTGCGGTTTGTTTTTAAATTATCTGGAGGGGGAAAATATTGATAAGTAATACCCTCCAGCATACCAATTTCAATCTTTTGCCATCCTTCATGAGCAGTGGCGTAACCAGGGGGTTAGGGGGTCACAACCCCCCAATGAATATTTTATTCATACAAAATGTATGTTTTTCACTCTCTTATCACACACCCACCCGTATACATATATTTGATCAACCTAAAATAATTTATAAATGTCATTAATATCTGTGGTTAGATCCAATGGTCGAATTACTTCAGATAATCATGTTTCTAATGCACGTGTAAACAATAAATGCAATACCGACAGCTATTCTCTCTTAACAGTAGCATAGCTAGGATTTTATTTCGGTGGGGGCTGGGTATCAAATTGTAAGCTAAACGCTACATATCAAATTGTAAACAAAGTAAAGGGATCCATTTCGGGGAGGGCTGCAGCCCACCCCACTCTGGCTATGCCCCAGTCTCTTGACAAACAAACAAACCAAAAAAGAAGAAAATTTACGTTGACAAATGTATCATGTAGAGCATTAATCATGCCATTCTCAGTGTTCAGCAGAAATTTCAAGGATATTAGAATGGGAAAATATACTTTACTACTACGTCCATGACTCATATTTACCGAAGGAGGCTCCACACATTTAACGTGAGCATTCGTGCCACATATATCGTAAGTAGTTTTAAGTATTGTTTAATTCTCAGATTATGGTTGCATCGTACTATTGTTACGTAGGGTACCATGGTAATGCTGCTTTACACATCACATTCTGTTTATCTTTCTAAAATAATAAATGGGCTCCTTTCAGTTTTATTCATACAAGTCCGGGTAATTTGTTTACAATATAAACTTATCCTGCGTAAAAGACTCAAAGTGCAAAGAATCCTCAAAGATATTTAAAATACAGAGTTATACTTGTTAGAGTATTAATTAAAATGCATTTTCTAAATACAAAATGTTTATATTTACGAAAGCTTTTTACTAATATTTCAATTAAAAAGCATAATTAAACCTAACATTAACTATGATAACAGTTGAGTAAATTTAATATAAACTAAGTTTGATTTACTCTTTTGGAGGAGAATGTTAATTATTTTTAATTTAACAAGAGCTTTTTAAAGAAAACTCTCTTTGAGTCAGTAATTCAGTCCATATTTTCAGATGGATAGATATGATCCTACGTCTCTTATTTCAAATTTCGTGGACGAGCTTTTATAAATGAACTATGTTATTTCATGACTCTTTCATTAATTACAATAGTTCTTTATGTAACAAAGTTTAAAAATACTTTATAAAAGTATAATTCCTCCGAACACAGAAATAATTTTTCGTCGGGTTTTTTTTTTTTTTTTTTTAGTGAAATTATTTATTTTTCAACTATTCAAGATACACTTTCGTGAAATTTGCGAATTAATAAATATCGGTAAAATCATCAATTTAAATCATTTTTTCTCTCTCGTTTTATGTCTGGTAAGTTGTTAACTTAACAAACTAACATCCGTCTAAAAAGCCTTGCTACCAGTCAAATAATGGCTCAAAAGTTTTCCCTTCCAGTCCGGCTATATAATCAGTCAAACATTCAGTAGTAACATTTCTACTATTTTTACTACGCGTAGTAAATCCGTCACAACGTTCCATTGTTCGATTTCCCCCGTGCATCGCCCCTTTAGAAACATGTATTTCCACTAACAAACCGAGGACCTCTTATACACACGGCAGGAAAGTCCCCTGGAGATCTTTACACACTATACACACATAATGTGCATTAAAACCTGCAACCGAGGACATTAAAAAAAAATTATAGAAATTTCACCTGCATACAAATTTGCATTCAAATATCCTAAATTCGTCTATTCAAATATCCTAAATACCCTCAAATCCCCAAGTCGAATTTTGCATTGTTTCGAACCGAGGACGTCCTCGGTTTGACCGATGTCCTCGGTTAGAAGGTGTGTATCAACACTTTTGTCCTCGCTTGCCGGTATGTGCTAACACACACACACACACACACACACAAAGTTAACCTAACTCAAATTTTGTACAGTTATGTCTAATCGAGTTTATTGCAGACATGACATAAACACTCACAACCTGTAGAATTACCAACTATCAAATAATAGTAATGTATTTTCCTGCCTATAATCAACAGATTACCTAAGAAAAAAGTTTAAAATTTTAAGATGTGTATTGTACACTGCTGCAGATTGTTTTTGGTTTTTTTTTTTTCCCTGAAAAAATTTTAGTACAAAATTTGAAGCAAAATTCCAAAATAAATGGCTTTAGCAAAATGCATCTTCTAATTAGCATTAAAATATTGAGTTTTCAATAAACTGTAAGTACTTTTAAGCATTCTGTTAAAAAAAAATTATTTCAATTATCTTTTGTTAGAGTGAAAAAGAAATTATGTAATATACGTAATTGCATAACACATTTTCACATTAATACATTCCACTTTCAAAATATGCTGTTTTAATTGCCATGTTAAAGCTCTATTATTTGTAATTTCTGTATTGCTTGAAACAATCTTCCTCTGCAGTATACTCATGATCCATTCATAAGTAAGCAGCTTGCAAACAAACAGCTGAAAAGAATTAATAAATAGCAAGCATCTCATCACATAGATAATTCAGATATAAAATGTTTGTTTTAATACTCAAAGATGGCTTATCAGCAAAATCTATTTGGGGAGAGGGGGGGACAGCCAGACAGTGCAAGTGAGTTTTTATTTGAATACGTCAGTGCTGATTTTCAAAACAAAGGTGTAAAATGAAGCATCCTGTTAAAATTAATAAAAATAATTTTCCATCTCAATAGAATAATACTCATTAGTATTGTTTATTATAATTTTTTTGTGGCATATGTCTCTACAATATTTACGATGTGCATACACAGGATGGCACAAGACATAGACGACACTACGGCACTGGGCCCTCGCACTTTGGTAAACCCTGTCACTTGAACTGGATATTTTTATGGGGGCGAGATTTAGAAAATAAGCTATTGTCAAAATTAATCTTTCTATTCTTACTGGAAGCAGGGGGCAGTTCAACATTCTTCTCTTTTGTTGTTCAGTTTATGCGAAAATGTAATTAAAACATAAATGTTTTTGAAAAATATGGACAGAAATAATTGAAGTTATTTTAAGAAATATAACATGTATGCACAGAGGGCTGCATGGAACTCGTGCATTCTTTTGAATCAGTAAATGGAAGAATATTGGATGTTCCGTTTTTGACTGCAAATTATACAGGAGGATTATATGCCGGCATGGATAATAAATAGTCAGGAAAATACAGTACTTGAAATATGATATGATAAATAAATGTGAATTTTTAAATTATAATGAACATTTTTGGTGCAATATTTATGACAGTTGAAAACAACCTGAAAGAATGAAATTTTCACAATTAATTCCAAACTGAATTGATGAATTCTGATTTGCATTTTTCAACATGCAACTGGGTTGGTGGGTAAATGGGTCATGGGCCAGTGTTTATGCATTCCTGATTTAATCCATCAAAAAGCCTTTAATTTAAATCATTGACATCCTGGTGCAGATAGCCTCAAAAATATGTTTTTGTATCAGGATATATCATGAAATACTATTTTGCATAGTTTGGTGCAGATGTAGCACCCCTGCATCTGTTCATAGTTAAGTTTTTAACTGAAGCAGTGGTGTGGTATAATAATACCTCTAAAGGGTGATTGCTTGTTAACATGTTTATGGTGTGCAATTAAAGTTTTAAAACATTTGATTAGTGACATATAAAAGATTTTTTTCTGTAGCTTTAACTTCATACATAGTAGCTCTCCTATATATGTTTTATGACAGCCTTTGAAATATGCGAATGAAGTATAGGGTCCTTCTGAGTTTCTTATCTAACTATATTACATAATCCCAAATTTGCACTGTATGAAATATCTAAGTAAATATAAAATACAATGATGTTCATGAAATTTCAAAGCCTATTACAAAGCCAATCTCTAAAAATGTTGCTCAAGTTCAAATGCAAAAGTCATTTTTCAATTGGGAAATATTTATATTATTCTTATTTCTATTGAAGCATAACACAGCCAGGATACACAGTTAAACTTGCTATGTAGAGAATCAACCAAGAAATAAATGTTCCACTTTAATTATATTATTACTATAAGTGATTAAGCTGCAGTAATTAAGATGCAAATTAGATAATGCTCTTCTATCAATCTTGGGATCCAAATGTGATATATCTATGTATGTTTATGACCCTGATACTGACCTTTACCTAACCTTTATCTTCCCTCAGCAACTTTATAAGTGTGTCCTATTTGTTTACTGAACAGTGAAAAAAATCTAAAATTACTCACTAGTATAGTTTATACTACTTTAAGCAGAGATAATGACCATATTTTCAATTTACACAGTAGAGTGGTAAGAGCTTCCTAGTTATTCCTAGTGTTTCTCAGAATTTATCTTATCTACAACTTTTAAATGGTTAAAAAAAAAAAAAAGATTACCCTCACAGGCATCTCATGTGAAACATTGAATAATTGAATTGTATTCTTCCCTTCCTCTTGCACAATTCATCAGAAAGGGAAGAGATAAAACTGAGTAGGCAAACTAACAGGCACTTTTCTTCACACGCATTTAACACGTGAGGCCGCTGCATGAACAAGATGATTTTCAATAGCTAAGTACTGAACTGGGCAATTACAAACCTAATACGACTAATACAAGTACAGTAAAATTTAGGCTAATATAGTAAGAAGTGTAGACTAATTTAGAAGTGTGCTATTTCTGCCCTTAAATTTTGGGTATTTTTAAAATATTTTTTATGACATAGATCTCTAGCTCCAGCATCCTCTCGCTGTCTCATTACTTCTAATGTGTTTTGTTGTGGGATTACGGCCAATTACCTACATGTGGGCTCTAGGCCGAGGGGTAGGGTGTCCTCCATGGGGGGGGGGTCTTTCTAAGGGGTCCTAAACCATATTTATGCTAAGTTTTATAGAAAATCACAGAAAATTTCGAATGGTTAGGTTGGTGGATACGACCTGGTTTTGAACCAGGTGCCTTCCGTCTCCCAGTTCAGAGCTCTATACATTCAGCCACTGGTGGTGCTAAAAAAAGTAAACAAATATGTTTTTTTGAAACTTTACAGTAATAGTTGGTACTTTGACACAGAAGAGCCCTCCTCCTTCCTCAGAATTCCCTGGAGCAGCTCAAAGATAGGTAGAGCCCTGGCAACAAAATATTTTTCCGTCCATCCCTGAAACTACGTTTCTGATGTTAACACAAGTTTAATTTTAGGTCTTTTTCTACATGCCTAATATGACTGCAATAACAACAAAAAGTCAATTCTTTCATGAATAGAAATGTTCTCCAGAGCATTATATTCAGAAAATAATTGACAACATTAGTTTTTGTTAACCCCTTAAGGGGGCATCAGACAGAAATTTTTTCAGAGTCCCGTTCGAAGCAAAATTTTCCTCCCCCCCTCGCAAGAACTCCTCTCACAAAATGTGATAGCTCATGTGTCATCCAAAATTGAAAATTTATGACCTGTGCACCAATGATGATCTGTGCACCCAATCTTGACCTGTGACCTCCTGCTATATGGAAAGAAAAGGTCCAGCGGAAAAAAGATTTACTTTCCGATCGAGTGAATGCGTACTAGGCATAGAGAAACATTACTCTAATTATGGATTAACTTGTCATATTAATTCAGATTTAAATATCAGAATACTGAATGATAAAATTATAAATCGAATAAAACTGTTGCATTTTTAAGGAGACTTAAATCATAACGTGCTATTAAAAATTCAAATTTTACAAGAAAGTATTTGAAGTGAATAGAAGAAATTACATTTTGTAATTTTTGAAGGAGTGATATAAGGATGATGTAACTTTCTGAAGCTTTCATAAATAATTTTTTAAAGTCTATACTCTGAAAATAAAATTTGGTTAGAAAAAAATCAAGTCAAAATATACATATATGATTAATTCATATAAAACATTTTCGTGCATACTTAGCACGTATAATCCAAATTTACCTACTTCCCAGCCTTTGACAATTATTTTTTTCTTCATTTTCTCTCCTAATAGATAAGTTAACTCACATGTAAAAATTAGATCTGAAAACTGTAAAGCCCTTTTTGCCACGTAACACTTAAAATGCTCTTTTTAAATATTTTATGTGATTTATTCAAATAATTCGAAGAAATTTTGGATATTAAACAAAATTGCAAGGTTTATTATCTATAGAACAATGGTTTATCCATTGTTGCCCAGAACAAGCCATGCGTACTTAAGAGCTTTGCAAACTGCCAGGTTTTTTCAGAATCACTTCTTTACTATCAAATTATAACATAATTTTAAAGTGTGAATATTCACACAAGCAATACATGATCTACTATTGTAAAAGCGTTATCAATTTGTTGAACCATCTGATAAATCAGTTATAAAAGAAATACATATTTTTCAACTTTTGATAAACAAATTAAGATGTCTTAAAAACAAAATAAAAATAATAATTTGATAAGATGATTACTAAAGTAATTAAAAAACTTTGTAAAAAACACACATAAGAAGTAAAAGGAAAAAGGATACGCGTTTCGTTCAAAAATTGTTTTGAACTTCTTCATGTCTAAGCCCTTCGACGTAAAGAACACAGGGAACTGAAAAGAGAAAAAAACAAGCAAGATGTTGCCACAAGGGGCAAAGAAAAGTCGAACAAAACCACGGAGAGGGGAGAGAAAAAAAAAATTTAAAAAGGGGGATAAAAAAGGAAAGGAAAGAAGCACAAAAAATACAGAAATAAAAAAGGAATAAAGAAAAAATATAAAAAAGGGAACACACAAGTACAAACACACACACAAAAAAGAGAAAACAGAACAAACAAACAAAAAACAAATAGCACACGTATTTATTTATTTATTTATTGTTTTTTTTTTTTTTTTTTTTGTTGCTATTTGTTTTTAAAAAAAAAAAAAAAAAACAATAAATAAATAAATAAATACGTGTGCTATTTGTTTTTTGTTTGTTTGTTCTGTTTTCTCTTTTTTGTGTGTGTGTTTGTACTTGTAAGTTCCCTTTTTTATATTTTTTCTTTATTCCTTTTTTATTTCTGTATTTTTTGTGCTTCTTTCCTTTCCTTTTTTATCCCCCTTTTTTAATTTTTTTTTTTCTCTCCCCTCTCCGTGGTTTTGTTCGACTTTTCTTTGCCCCTTGTGGCAACATCTTGCTTGTTTTTTTCTCTTTTCAGTTCCCTGTGTTCTTTACGTTGAACGGCTTGGACTGAAGAAGTTCAAAACAATTTTTGAACGAAACGCGTATCCTTTTTCCTTTTACTTCTTATGTGTGTTTTTTACAAAGTTTTTTAATTACTTTATCGTTTAACACCAGTATTTTGAGTGTTTTTTCAGTTAAGATGATTACTACTTTATGAAATAATTATGACTAGCGGAGTACCTCCGTTAGCAAGTAGGGACATGCAACCAGTATTATCATATATACCAGTCTCAAATAATATCCATTTTAAAATCTAAGCCTAATAAGTACAGTGTGAAGAAAAGGTATTTACAAAATCAAACTTGAAATGAGACTGACTTTAAACTAAAACCTCACGTTAAACGACATTCTTAATAGAAACCCTATTCGACTTGGTTAATTTTCCCTGGCTTGGTATATCGAGTACCTTAACCCGAACACAACTTTTGGATGTTGCTCTGGAGAAATCAACATACAACATCCCATGCGAAAATACAGGCTGTGGCAAATATATCCCAACTTTACAATGAGTCTACTCCTGAGATTTATTTATGGTCGTTGAAAAACTTTGCCTAAGGAGAAACTGTCATCGCTTAAGTTAACAAAATAAGAGATTGCTGTTGAAAGGAGAAAGAGATAATCTAGGAATAAACACACATGCCCCCTTGGTGTGGCCAGTCAAGATCTCGACATCTATCATATTAGGCATCAATGTGCGAATCATCAAAAACGTTCCATTACAAAGCCTCAACAACAGGTTCATGTTCCTGAGCAATGACGACAGCCCCAACTTTTAAATGAAGTGCAAACTCACTTTCTCAAAATAGGCATATCAGCCATTTTATTTTTCACCAAACTAAAATATTTCACATATTAGTCTTGGAAATCTTCAATCCTTATTATTTTGCATATAAAAAATTTTATACCTTCTCTGATTTCCCATGCACACGATACTATAATTAAAAATACAGTAAAACCTTGATACAGAGATACTTAAGGGTTCCAATAGAACTATCGTTTTATAGGAATGTGTTGGTATACCGAGAAGAGATTACATTGTATTGGAATTCCAAGAGACTGCAAATTTTATCACTATAGAGAGATTTATCGTTGTATCAGATATTGTTATAGCGTAGATTTACTGTATAACCTTACAAATATAAACTAACAAAAAAGAATTATTCTTTTATTTTTAAGAATTTAAAACAATTTATTCAGCAAAATCGCCACACATGGCAAACACGATGCTTATTTCACACTTTTTTCACTACAGGGGTTTCATTTACGGAGAGCAAAAATTAGCCTTTTTGACATTTTTTTATCAAAATCTCCTAAAGTAGTTCGATTTTTTAAAATTGGAGTTACCGAAAGACCTTCCTCAGAATTTTCCGAATCCATGGACACCTAGGTCGAAACTCAACTACCCCACCATTCCGGAGAAGATAGGCCTACATACATATATACATGCATTTGTTTACCTCCAGATTTTATTACTAAGAATTTATCATTTAAGAATTTTGATCTACCTTCTGTATCAAGGATATACATCCCCACAGATTTAGCATGTGCCACTAGATTTAAATGTAACTGACAAGTGTGCTAAAGAGAGATATGGTAATTTTTCAGGTAGAACCTTATTAAACAAAGATAAAAGTTACTTCAGGGTAATACTTTGTATTATTGTATATTCTTTTTAGGTAAAATAAGTTTTTTCCTTAAAAAAAAAAAAATAATAACTAGGTCTTACCTCAAAAAATTACAGTATCCTTCTCTTGCACATCTATGTCAAATTATACTTAAAAATTTCCAGACAATCCACAAATTGTAAAATTATTTATAAATGGAGAGTTCATATAATTCCGCATGACACATTTCAAAATTTTCCAGTTTTGGGCCAAAATTTGCAATTTTTTCTGACTTTTTCAGTTAAAATAGAATTTTCTCACTATCTTAGATTTTTCAGGTTTTCCTTAACTAGAGGCAACCATCTACATGCCCTGTTTAAAAGAAAAAAAAAAAAACTCTCAGCCTCCCGAATTAATCGCCCAATCATTATCCACACCTGCATTTCCATGAAAACATGTACTGGTATTTTTGGTGCACAACATTATTACTGACAAATTAAAACATCAACTTTTATTTTTCTGGCACTGTATAAGTATATATGCTTAATTTTACTCCTAAACCATTAGTTACAAAATATTTTTTGAAAAACATGAAAATGTTTTTCAAGTAAAGTCGGAACTCCGATTGTTTCAAGATTGAGGTTTGCTAGAAGTATGCAGCATATAAATTTCCAGCATAAACATATTGTTGCGGAATTACTCTGCTACTCCTGGGGTTTGTCGTACTAAAGTCCTGTTGGTGTAAAAAGCTCAAGTAAAAAGTCACTTGTCAGGATGGAACACAAACTTTATTGCTTCTAGAACTTCGTAGAACAATCAGCTGTACACAATTCACAAGCACAATCTAGCAGTAACGTGCTTTTAACAATCCGCTTGAATCAGAAGCTCTCACAAATGCTATATTTCTCACACAAATTAAGTCACTTTCACAGGTAAAAATTCCGTTTAAATATTCAAGGGATATAGTACACAATCCCTTAAGACACAGCAATGAAGAATTTACACACAGCACTTTAAAAACAGCTTCACAAAGCAAGCTAAAACACAGCTTCTATAGCACTATTCAATTCACACAAAACAAGCGTACTGAGAGCTCTTCACACATTGAGCGTTCAACTCGCACTGAACTGTCGAGGCGCTTCTATAAATAGCCGACGCAGAAGGTACAAGAAGTTTCCAGATAAGTCTATTTCTCGAGGGTTCTACATAAAGCGTGAATTTTGATTACGTCATAGAAGATAAATGTTAGGTTATTATGCATTTTTAATGCAGGAAAAACAACTTCCAGGCCCCATTGGGAAAATCGCGCCAAATGACCAAAAAGTTGCCAAGCTTGGTGACTTTTGGGGAAATATCACCAAATTTGGCACCAAAAATAAGTCCTCAAAAGTGAAGAGATCTAAGCTCTAGGACCAATATTTCTCGAGTTTTCTAGAAATCCCATATATTTGAATGGGAAACCGAAACCTCCGTATCTCCGGTTCTAATTGGCCGATTTTGATGCAACAAAAAGCAAAATTTATCTATTTGAAGCGTAGAATACGAATTTTAAACCATTTTAAGCCACAGAGCAGCGGGTTGCCCCGAAAATTCGTAACAATATGAGAACAGCATAAACATATAAGCATGAACATAAAAGTACCTGCATGAAAATATAAGCATAAAGACAAATTTTAACTAATTTTTTAACATTGATCTATGGTGGATTACAGTGTACTGTTTTTTGGAAAGTACATTAATTTAATTGAGAATATATCGTTTAAGTTTACAGATTTATTTAAGCAGACAGCCTTTTTACATTCATATTTCACTGTACACTTAAAGCATGCAATATAGAATTGCTTAATATGAACAGGTATGCACGAAGCCTGAATAAAATGTCATTCTAAAAGGAAAAAAGATAGACTATCTCAAAAAAAGCTTGATTATAATCATTGAGTTCATAAAAATGTCTCCCATCCCATCCATCCTTCGAGTGCGTCCCTGTAAATAACTAAAGAGAATCACTTCTTCATGTTAAAGTTTTTAAACTTTAAAAATATTTTAACATTATAAAGTAAAAATAGTAGAATTTGATTTTTTAAAAACCATGTAATAAACATACAGCATCTCAGAAATTCATAGTGCAGTTAAATGTACATAAATTGAATGTCTAAAAATATATTTCTTAAATTTATGTTAAAATGTGTCTATAATAAATTTCTTGGATTTCGATAATCTGCCAAACCACAATTTGCTGCTGGACTAATTCAATCTAGGATTATCTACCTATGTACACACATATATGAACATTTGTTGTTCATTTACTATTTAAACTGCTGTTTAACAGCACTTATGATTCATGTATTCATTTTATGTTTCTATAATTTTTCTTATTTGAAATATATTATATTCAGTGTGTATGTGCGATACCCAAAATGAGAATAAACATTGCTCATTCTTAAAGTCACGAGCCACCATCGAGTTGAGCAAATTTATATCAAACATAGCTATTAATCATCTGAAATTTAATATAACGTTGATAATAACAGTAATCGCATTGCAAATATTTCAACCATTTGGGAGCTTCAACCACAGACATACACATATATATACATATATTATATATATATTTCGAGGAGGAGGTGAAGTTTTTAGCTCTTGGATCCACCTCTGCTCACATACAAAGGCTTTAAATTTATAAGAACCCCCCCCCTTCTCTTTAGCGCAAGGAGTTAAAATTTTAAATCACCTTTATTATGCATTGCCCCAAGTCACCTCAAAAGACTAGTTTTTGGAATAACTAAAAATAAATCCTGACTGAATTCGCAGAAATGAATCTAAAAACATTGTTTACTTTTCGAAATTTTTAAAAGAGCGGGAGCGACTATAAAGGGCATTCTCTGTTTCTGTTGGCCGAAACCAATTTAAATTACCTAAAGGCGGGATCGAGCAGAAACTATATTTAAAAAATTGGTGTATATGGAACAGATTTTTACTTCTCTGTAGTAATATTTCAAAAACATTACTCATGAAAACTTGGAAATTCTACTTAAAATTTCCTTTTAATTACCTATTTACTCACTAAAAACCTATTTAAAATCAAAATAAAGTGTTTAATTAACTCATAAGTATTTAAAAAAATCTGTCATATTAAAAAAAAAATGATGCATTTAACTTTTTCTTAAATTATATGTCAGTGAAAACTGTTCTATCGACATTCAAAAAAATCTTTTCTTCCAACTGAGATTTCCTTTATATTACAAATACCAAAAAGAAAGCCATTCTTCTAAATGAATGTAACTTCCTTTTCTACCGCAAATCTTGCAGAAGCAATACTATACTGTTGTCTGACACAGTGGCGTCGCTAAGCATGGTGTCACTCGGTGCAGGTACATTTGGTGTCCCCCCCCCACCTTCCACATACACAGGCCAGTAAAAGTTAGTTCTGCATAAGAACAAGCAAAATCATTAACTTAACCGCATTGGGCACTACACAAAAAATGTTTCATTTCTGCAAAAATATCATTCCGGTAATAGTAAGAAGGTTCTTTCAAACATTACTAGGCTATTATGCAATTTCCCACACCACCTATATGAGGTATTTCACAAGGAGCGCAAATGACTTTTTTTAATGGAGTGTTTCCTCAGGAGGCCTATCAAAACCATGAGCCTTGAAAAAGGCTGTTTATAATAGTTTTTACTTCATTTTATTTCTACAGGTGCACAGAACATGTGTCTTTCATTATATTTATTCTTATTTCTAATCTCAGAAGTCTTTTTCATTACCAAATCAGATCTTTATTTCATATTAATTGAAAATTTTAAAACCAGTATTTTTTTGTGTCACCCCCTCTGCTGGTGTCACCGGTGTGGTCCGCCATCCCCCCCCCCCCCACACACACACGCAATGCCACTGGTTTCACATATACCGAACGAAGAATTTTTCTGTGTCAAATAGTAGATCGAATTCCCCCTAGTCCCTTTCCTTATAGATAATAAGTATTGCCTACCTATCTACGGGAGAGTGGGGGATGAAAATATCATGAAAAATGCAAAATAACTTCACCAAACATCAAGTTTTTGGATTAGATAAAAAATACTGATGTATTTACAAAGGTAACTTCCACAGCAATTCGCCTATAATAATTAAAATTTTAAAAAGTCAGTATATTCTGGAAGAATTGTAGTTAACTGTGAGAATTTGTATTCGGTTGACAGATGCTTGTATTCAATATTAAATAAAAAATTTGGAGTGACTCCACTCGACTTTCCGAACACTTACGATTAAGATCATTACCAAGCACTTAAATAAATTGTAATCGATGAATAATTCAAACATATATACCAAATTGAATCTCAATTGAATGCGCCGTTTAAATGCTAGTGCACTTTCAAGAATTTCTACCCATATGTCATAATGTAAAAGAAATTCTTGTCGTAGCCCTGTAGAAAAACTATAAGTCCTATTCGCATCAAAATTAATACTGGTCTTACAATGGTGGTTTATAACATATATACCAAATTTGAAATCAATCAAATGCCCCGTTTAGGAGCTATCGTGTTCACTCACATACACACATACATACATACATCTCATAAAAATAGCATAAATGAATTCAGACCTCAAAATGTGTAAATACACCAAAATCTCGAAGGTGAATTTTTTCATGAATACAATACTTTCCTTACATGGTACATGTTCAGAAAGTAAAAATACATCAAAGCAAGATTTCTAAAATCTGCAATTTGTGGGCAAATTGCAGAGCCTTTTGGGAACACAATACTGAAGGAAAAAATTAAAAATATTAATCCATTGCTGAAATACTGCAAAAATAACTAAGTAATAAAAGTCCCATTGCTTAATATGGAAAGGAAGCTTCCTTGAATCTTATCTGAGGAAGAGCCTTAATTGGTCAATTTTTTTACAGAAAAATGTTGAGAAACGTCACATTTTTTGTGGCAATTCACAAGAAACTTTTTGAAATGAAAATTTTCACTTCAAATCAAAATCCCAGATGAGTAAGGACATGTTATGCCATCTAGTGAAAAGTATTAAGACTAAAAGGGTTTCTCTACAAGAATTGAAGCACGGGCAAACCCAAGAAGGAAAAGAGAAAGTATCAATGCCCATACAGTGTACGAGCATATCAGTTGCAGCCAACTTTGAGTAGATAATGCATTATTAGTATTAAACAAAACCATCAATACCAAATAAAAAATTACTTATCACAGACTAATGCAAAACAAAAAAAAAGACAAAAATTGCCTCCCCTTCTCTGCTGGCATGCACTCAAGACAAGTACAACCGCAAATACTTTCCAGCACTAAAGCTTGATGCCAAATACATCACGGAATGTTGAACAACAGCTGGTTAAATGGGGGGGGGGGGGACAAAAGGAGAATGTTTTGGAATCATAGATACTAAATGTACTGAATTTCATAGTTTCAAAAAATAAAATTATTTTTTAATCTAATTAGTGGTTTTTTTAAGGTGTGTTAGGTGCATTACAAACTCCGAATTTTAGATCAGCAACTATTAACACTTGAAAAGGTTAATTGCTAAACTTCCCCTTTTGTACTAAAAGGTATAACATTTAGGGCTCAAAATTTTAAACTTCCCTTACAATAATTATCATATTAAAGCCTTACATGTAATTTCAAATGTCAATTTAAAAACAAGTATAAGACAATTCATTATGCTTTCAATGAAATAAATATGAAAGAAACATTTTAAATAAAAATTACTACATACTTTGATTTAATATTTGAACATATATCTTCATACTACAAATTAATATAGGAGCTAAGGATTTAACTGATTCTAAGCATCGGATTAAAATATCTCTATGATGTTGGTGTATTAACTCTTTTTCTCTGGCATCTACTTCTCGGGACACTTTTGTTAAACATGGACTGAGATCCTGTAAAATGCAAAATATAATAATGAAGCAGCATATTTTGAGAAGAATTTCACAGCTATTTGCAATGTAAAGCAACTCTTTTTAATCACTAAAATGTATTAAACACTGGCCTCCAAAAGTTAAGGAACAACCGGTTTTTTCTGCCTAATTTGCAAAAGAATGAAAGTAGAAATACCAAATTTGGATGACATGTGTACAAAACAGTTATGTATTGACTGCAACATAGAAGTTTACATAAGAAAATGCAAAAATGATTTATAGAAAAAAAAGCAATCTCGCTGGAAAAGTCTATTGTTGGAAAAAATAATATATCACAGTTTTATGTGGTAAAATGTCATAGAAACATAACAAAAGTCAATTTTAATAAGGCATATGTTCACCCCTAGCTTGGATGCACTGGTGGCATCGTCTTAATGAATCGGTTAATGAAATGGGAAACGAAGACCAGACACGGAGTAAGCTTTGTTCCAGCTTTCCTAAAGACCTTGGAGGTGGACTTAAAGCAGCAGCCTGTCACCACAACAGTCCCAAAGATGCTCTAACGGATTGAGGTCTAGAAATGGACCTGGCCATTCCATTCACTCTAAACCAAGACCCTCAAGACATTCCTCAGCAACTACAGCTTGGTGAGGTCGTGAATTATCATACATCAGAATGAAATCATTGCCAATTGCACCGGCATATGGATAGAGAATCTTATCCCAATAGCTCACACCAGTCAAGAGTTCCTCCCTGGAACACATGCAGGTCAGTGTGACCATCGAGTGGGATCCCTGCCCAAACCATTATTCCACAACCTCAATGACTGTGTCTTTCCACAGTGTTAGATTGATGGTATCAGGTGCTTCATTCCCACCAGATCAGCAAATGTCCTGAATCGCTCTCCAGTGTGAATCTGAACTCGTCTGTAAAGAGTACAGAAGCCTATCGCTGTCTGGTACAAGGAACGTGTTCTCTCACCCAAGATAAGTGGGCCCTTCTCTGTCGTTCATTGAGGGGGACACACAGAAGTGGTCACCTTGCATAGAGACCTGCATTGTGAAGATGCCTTCTCACTGTGCTAGCGGATAATCTTCTCTCTGATTCTACAGAGTGGTCTGCAACAAGTTGCAGCACAGAAATGCTTCTTCTTTAGGCCGAAAGAGCTATAAAGCGGTCTTCTGCAGGTGTTGTAGCTCGTGGTTGTCCTGGAACATGTCTTCTGGACACAGAAGCTTCGGTTTGAAATTGATTCCAGAGACGGTGGACCACACTGCGAGACGCAGTAAGACGCTTAGCAGCATCAGCCTGTGACAACACCATTTCCATTCATATGAAAACCCGCCACCTTAACAAATCTGGCAAACAGCTTCTCTAAGACATTGCGGGACCCTACTACCTATTGTTAACGAATCTGCTAACAAAAGTTATAAATCAACAAAAGTTACACGCAGGGATTGTAAATATCATGATATTTTCGAAAATATCAAAAATATCCGATATTTTTTATATATATCTGATATTTTGATATATATTCGATATTTTGATATTTATAAATATTTCTGATAAAAAGTTAATTTTATTGTTGATAAATATTTTCAAGCATGTATAAACATTATAACAACAAATGTTCAACTTATATTTGCTAATAGTTATATGTTTTGTATTTAACAACAAATTTTGCAAGATAAAGTAGGAAACAGAAACAAACTTCTGAAAAATTAATGTTTTATGTACTCACTAAAATGCAAAATGTAAGATTCAATCTCAAGTGTCAAGATAATTTTATTAAGTACAAATTCAAAATAACATGTAATTCTCCCTTTGTTTTTTTTATTAAAATATTTAAACAAAAAAGTAAGTTTCTCTGCTTTTTCAGTCCTTAAGCAATAACGTAGTTTGGACTGGACTAATCCAAAGCTAGAAAATATCCTTCCTAGCCCAGCTGTTGCTGGACTAGCAGTAACTAACTGCCTAATTAGCAATGTTTTGTCTTTCAGATGGTCTTCTATTTTGATAGTGTTCCACCAAACTATGGGTTCAACATTGCGAAATTCATCTTCTAACATAAAATTTGGAAAAGGGCTCTTTTTGGCTAAAAAGTTCATAGGCAAAAGTTCTTTATCTACCGAACGTATGAAATTAAAAGCTATGTGGGTTTCATCTTCACTTAATTTTTTTCCATAATATCTGTGGTCCAACATATATGCAGCTAAATGTGCTGATGATAAAGCCATTCCTTTTGTTTCTGAGAATTTTCACATATCTTTCCTGCCATATACTTCTAATTTTTCCTTTAATTTGCAAAAAATGTCAACACATTGTACTTTGGACCTCATCAAGTACATTTGAAATGGTTCCTAAAATATCTATGTAATTACATAATTGACTAAATTGAAAATGTCTTTATCAATTTCAAGTTTGTGGTATTGACAAATTTCCACTGTTGTCGTTCCATCATTCTCCTGGTAAGGTGTCATCTTCCATTTGTAGGGAATTTCACCTATTCCAAGTGAATTCTATGCATTTGTTGAACTTACCTCCATTTAATTTACGAGGGTTTCTTTTATATTTTCGACTATTGCTTAGATAAGGACAGTATTATCCTAAAAGTCATTCCCCTTTCCTCCTTTCAATAGGGATGATATAGAAAGCCCGAGAGGATTATGTACTGCCCACTCCAGTCCCTTCTAAAATTGATTACTCATGCAGTGACACCCGTTGTGGTAAAAAGGAGGTGGTAGAAAGAAATGAAATGAAATTCACAAAAAAAAAAGAGTTTAAACTTTGTCCTGAGGATTATCTGTCATCCACATGGCTAAAAAGTATGTACTTTTCTTTTCCACATTTCCTTTTTAGAAATGGCAATGCCTCAAGAAAAGTAGTATGATAAGTGCTTTTTTCTGTCAGAAATAGCATTTTGCTGTTCTTTCATTTGGAACAAGTTAAAATTTATTTCCCAGATATGTATTAATTCTCACTATTCATGCCCTTTAGAAATCAGGTAAAATATCAATATAAACAAAGTTTAATGGCATGATAAATCTTGAAGTTTTAAGCTCTAGTTAGAAGTGCAGTCTGAAAAGCTCCAGGAGTGACTTGGGATAACGTTCAACTGCATCTTGTCATCCACGTGCCCCTTTCCTAATGTCATTTACATGCTTCTCATTGAGACAGAAATGACTCAAAGACTATGTAAATTATGAAAGTGTAATTAAATGTAGTGCATTTTAAGATTTTAGAAGAGTATTGTTATTAATTAATAAATTATGCCTTAATATTCATACACTAATTAGTATCCTTAAAATATCCACTGCATCACCAACATGTTTGTTTCGTGATTGACATTCCTTTAAAATAATACAAATGGAAATATACAATAAAATACAAACAAGCTAATTCCATAGTATTGTGAGTGTTTATGACATCTCTACAACAAGTGTGACTGATCATAACTAAAAATATTGAGTTAGGTGATTGTTTGTTTGTTTGGTAAACAGTATGGTATATTGATTACAAAAAAAGAAAAACCATTCACCTAACTTAATTTTTTGTTTAGTTATGATCAAACTTCTTGCAGACATGACTTTCATGTACACATAACTGTGGATCACCCAATAACTAAGCTCTGATGATATTTTATTTTAATGATGTAAGAAATGAAATATTTTTTCCTTTTTTCAGAATTTTAAAATAAATTTAATGCTTTTAAATTTTCACATCCTAAATACTGCCATATTTTTAGAATCACTCATATAGCACTTTATTTCACTTTCAAAATTATACTTGATGATTAAATTTTTCGAATTTTATTATTACATTTACAAAAGACTAATTAATAACTCACCTTCACAAATTGCACTAAGTCTTCCATTGTTTCTATCACTTCAGCAACTGCAAGATAATCTAAAACTTTTTTACACTGTATGATAATTTTGCGAACCTCAGACTCATCAAAACAAAAGAGTAACGCATAAGTATCTTGAAGAATTCCTGAAAGAATATATGAATTAAATTACTCTCATTAGAATGAATATTTAAAAATTAAATTTTACGTAGAAATTTATAATTTATATGCATTCTAATAACTGTTTTAAGAGAATGAATCATAGGCACAAAATTATGTTTAGATACTGCAAACATTTTTAAATACAGCACCCATGTAAAACACACTCAGCCTTAATGGGTTAGTTTTTCTGGTTACTTAATGTAGTAACCAGTATCATGCATCCCCACTGATAGTACTTTGACCTTGGAGAATTGTATGTGACACTGATTAAAACTAGGAAACACAAACTATGTTCTGCAAAATCAGAGTTTCACATATTCTTGTATTATCTGAAATTGATGTTCATTTGTTTTGAAAATGAAAAAAATTTTTTTTTAATAAACAAAAAATACTTTTAGATAAATTTACTAAAAATATGAAGCTGTGATCATTCCCCTTTAGAGTAATCTTTTTTAATATACTCAGTAACAATGTGAATTAAAATCATTCTGTTAAACTACCATAATTTATGGAAAAAATGCCGCACCCACGAAAATGTGCTTAATTAGCTAGAAAAATCATCAGAAACCCCACAGCCGCGATCTCCCCCCCCCACACCCCTCCGAAAGAAAAGAAACATAGGACTGGGATATATTTCAGCAGGGGGGTGGATAAATGGTAAAAATATCTCCTTTTTTGCCCCCTTCCCATAAAATGTTTTAAAGTATTTACCACTATTTTACGAAGCCTACGATTTCCATTTTCAAATAATCAGTATCCGATTTCATATGAAACATATCAATTTTTATATTCACAATGGCAAGAAATAAAGTATTTTACTAGAAAAAAATAGAGATTTTTTTAACTCATTCAATGACATTGAACATTTACATGATCATATTTTTTGGAAGTACAACTTTCATATTTATATAAAAAAAAGTTGTGCATAAAAGTACAGTGGTATACTGGAATGATTATTTATGATGAAAATATGCATACTTGAAAAGTTTGATGAAGTGATGGTACAGTATTTTATTGGGGCTAAAGTGCTTTACAGAAAATGAGTAAAGAGTAGCCATACTTTCAGGGTGAAATTGCCCCCAATAGGAACCTATGTATATTGTAGAGGATGCTAATAGTAGTTGATCGAGTAGATATTAGCTCTATATCTTAATTGAGCAGCTATTTGAAAAAAAGTGTCCGAAGGCACCTTTTTTTCAAAGCGATATAGCTTAATTAAATTTAAAGATAGAAAAAAAAATCTAAATGGAAGTGTTATGATACACTTTACAGTTCATTTATAGCAGTTTTAAAAGGGCCAAGCCTAAATAAAAGTATTAAAAAAAGGCTAAATAAAAATTTTGTCAATCGACTTTATCAGATCCAATTGAATTACCAGTTTGAAAAATATATGTAACAATGATTGCCTATGTCTTGAATAACAGAGCTAAGTTTCATTAAAATCCAAGGGGTGCACCGTGTCAAGAAAAAAAAAATTAAATAAATAGACCACCGTGTCAAGAAAAAAAAATTAAATAAATAGACCACCGTGTCAAGAAAAAAAAATTAAATAAATAGACCCTCCTTACTGAACATAAAATCTCTTTGTCATATTGCTAGATATGATCAATATATATACGGTAAGACTTATTTCCAAAATAGAATTGCACAATAAAATCATTAAAAATATGAAAGACAAAACATGAAAAATTCACTTGCAGATGAGGTACAGACTAATAACTGGATTGCTATGTCGAAGCTTTTATATTACATTTTTAGTTTTTCAATATTGGGCATGAAAGGTTTATAAGGAAATGGAATGATCGTTTCTTGGTAATAATTAAACCAATATTCATAAAACCAACTTATTAGTCATCTTCACTATCTTCATTAATTACGTGATCATTATTTAGAGAAAAAACATTGGATAATATTTCTGCTGGGCGAACTATATCCAATGTATATCTTGCATTTCATAAATAATATATAATTGCCGCCACATGGGAGCAACATCCAACTGTTCGATTTCAATTTGCATAGTCACATCAATAACACCGAATATCTTCATGGCTTTGTCCATTAGGACTATAGTCAAAGTAACATCTGTAAGTTTTGCTATTAAGGTACCGTGATCTTACTTGCAGTTTAAATGTTAGGTGCATCTTTGACGTGCAGTACTTAAAAGTTATTGTCTTTTCTCATAAGTTCAACTAAATAGGAAGTGGCTTGTCAAAGCTGGTAGGTGCCAGTGAAAAGTATTTTAAACTCCTCTTCAGAAAGTTTAGGAAATGTCAGAAACTTCTGAAACAAGCAATTGATGAAAAGGTTGTTTTCATCGATTCCGGTTATGAGTCAGCATCTCATCGGCAAGTGTACTTTTCATGTTTTGTCTTTCATATTTTTTATGATTAGATCATGCAATTCTATTTTGGAAATATGTCTCTTACCATATATATTTTGATGGAATCCAGCAATACGACAAAGAGATCTTATGTTCGGTAACAATTTGTTGTCTAAAACATTATGTAAGAGACGGAACTTTTGCAAAATTGTGCCCTGAATCCCTTTGACAACCATCTTACTTTAGTGACTTTCTTAGACTCATTAGCTTCCGTAGTTGTAAGTTGATATCGGTTTCCTTTTATTGCTAGCATAAACAGTTTGTAGTCTCTCTCGGTAATGTGCAACTCAACGTCTCTAAATCTGCAGTCTGCAATTATAAGATCGTTTTGATGTAAAAGAGTTTGCAAACGAAGAATATCATCCAATACAATTTCATAATCAAACATAAATTAAAATGACATTTAATTATTATTACATATTATAAAATTATTATTACATGTTAAAAAAACATTGTAATAGACTAGTTGACACCACCAAGTGTTGATATACTTTTTATGAGCTGTTTTCAAAGCAATTTTTTCAAAGATTATTGAATTGTAATGCAAATTAAAAGTGTCAACATAGTAGTCGTAAGGTGGTCAACTTGTTTTATTTTATTTTCTTTTTTTTTTAGACATGTTGCACCTCTTGGATTTTAATGAAACTTGGCAAGCTGTTAGGCAAGACATAAGCAATTATTACATATTTTTTCCAAAGTGGTAATTCAATTAGATCTGATAGAAATCAATTTTTTAAAAAAATTGCCTTTTTTTAAATACTTTCTTTTATTTAGGCTTGGCCAATAGGAAACTGCTATAAATGAACTGTAAAGCGTACTATAACACTTCTATTTAGATTTATTTCCCTAGATTTAAAATTAACTAAGATATATCGCTTTGAAAAAAAGTCGTCTCTGGACACTTTATTGTAAATAACTCCTCAATAAACTAAGATATAGAGCTAATGTCTACTCAATCAACTACTATTAGCACCCTCCACAATATAACATAGATTACGATATAGGTTCCTATTGCGGACAGTTTTGCCACGGAAATACGCTAGACCCTTTTTCACTGTAATTTCTTTCAATATTTTATTTGTTTTAGATTGCCCACCCCCATACAGTAGTAAGACCTACTGATATGTTTATTTAACTTTATAAAAGACCAGCAGTAGCATTTTTTTAGGTATCTGCCCTTCACTATAGCAGTGACCGGACCCACTGATGTTTTTTTAGGTTAGCACAGTGCCACTGGTAACAAATTTTCAGTGAATTTTTAAGCTATCATTGAACTACAAATAGGGAATTTTCAAGGAAACACCCCATAGCATTGGCTGGATATTGCGATGTTTTTTAGTTTAGCAAAAGACCATAAGAATTAATTTTTTTCCCAGTGGCAGAATTTTGTCATGCTTTCTGCGACAGGCTGCAGAAATACAAAATTTTTTCTGCAGTGCAATATATATATTTGAGACGTCAGATATTTCAAGTAAAGCTTCAGAGTTAAGGCAGGTAATATGGTTTATTGAACATTACATTTAAGTTACAATTTAGAATGAGAAGAGGGGAGGGGAGACGGGTACAAGAATCAGCGTGGACTCATTAAGCAGTTCCAGTGGCAGAAGTCTCTTGATTTTCGATGTGCGGGAGTATTTAAGCTTACCACACCACGTGATTTGCGAAGACATAACTCCGCCTCTCTCTTATCTCTGATCGAACCACACACATTTACCAACATGACCCGCATCCGGGGCTACAAGGGCGTGGGGACACGTGTACATCTAAAGAGCTCAGAATCGACGGCCTGATGTCTGACAAATAACAAAATAAATAAAACATAGCTCCAGAGCGCGCGTGGCAAGTATGACAGGAAAGCAAAACTTACAGTGAAAGTACCCGCTTGACCAATACCCAAACTAGTAAAACCCAAATTACCTTTTTATACATTACATATATATATATATGTATATATACACATATGCATGCATGTACATATAGGTGTGAGTACATTTAAACATTGATAATAATTAAAAATTGCAATTACATGAATGTGCTATTCAGCACATTTTTTAACACTTTTGAAGACAATTTGTCGGCATAGAATCTTTCTGTTTATGCAACAATGTCGCTGTGTTGCCCTGTTTCTGCCACGGGGTGAATTTTCATTG
This sequence comes from Cheiracanthium punctorium, assembly GCA_038373885.1. Classification (NCBI taxonomy): domain Eukaryota; kingdom Metazoa; phylum Arthropoda; class Arachnida; order Araneae; family Cheiracanthiidae; genus Cheiracanthium; species Cheiracanthium punctorium. Next base: position 45,570 of record JAWZYV010014753.1, read on the forward strand.
AGGGGGGGGAGGTCTCCCTAAACTGTTTAAACGAGAGAGAAAGAAACTATTTAACATTAATATGAAACCTGTACATAATGATACTGTATATAATGATATACCTGCCTATAACACTATTTTCTTAGGTCCCAACAAAACTCCTATTTATGTATTTTGAACCTGTCTATGACAATATTCACTTTTTACAGGCACCGGTCTATAACAATAACTTTAATTCTTACAAAAGAACTTTGTGGTACATATAACTCAATTTTGATTTTTTTAACGCTATCTATGGTCCAGAATGTGCAAAAATAAACGATTGCACAATGGTAGTGAAAAAAGTTAGTAAACCTTTTTAGTCAAATATCAAAAGCCCTATTCCTTGAAATTTGTTTCTGATCAGCTGTTCCTAGGCTAATTTGTTTAAATTCACCAAAAAGGTTTGTTCACAATAAATGTTCCAACGGATACCTTTCCCCTCCTTATTTTGGTAAACTCGGCGATGTCTATCCTAAAACAGGGAAGATAATGCGATCTTTGTGTGAGAAAACAGGAGTGTTGAGAAAAAGAGAAAGAAAAACATTACATACAAATTTCTTTTTTAGAATTTTATGGTGATGGCAGGCTAACGAAACAGGCACTGTGAGTCATAGGTTGTGCATCCCTGCTCTAATCTGTACCTAACAAGCAGCAGTGTATGTGAATTTTGTATTTATTATTATTATTATTTTAATAGTTTCTTCACAAATATAAGTAAAATGGACAAAATTCCCAGTATGCCACCACCCTCCCCCCCCCCTCCAAAAAAAAAAAAACTTTTGTGCCATAACAATGAATAAATATTTTGGTAGGGATTTGAAAATCAGCTCTTGTAATCTTGAATTAGATCTGTCCCAAGATTGTTGTAAGGTAAAAGATTCTATTATATCTACTTAAATTCATCATAAATGTTACTAAGACGAAAGAATTAAACTGTCCATAGTTCTCTCTGTCTTTCAATACAAGCAATATCATCCCAAGAAAATATCAGATACCTTGAATATTGAACGACTTCATTGAACTAAATAGTTCAGAACTACAGTTCTTTTTAGTGAATAGTTCAATGAACTAGTTCATTAGCAAACTACATATAATGTTAACTTACTATTATGGTGTATGAGTGCATTCTTTAAATTGTAAAATGAAATATTTTCATTTGAAACTAATTAAGTTTTCAGGTATTTTTTTTTAATAATTTTAAGTTTATTTTGTTGCTTCTGTCATAAGTTTACCTGTATTCATAGCAGTTTCATTTGAGGGTTATGAAATGAATATACCCTTAAAAACAAGTATTTCAGTTAAGACATAACATGGATTCTTGTTTTATAGTATATGAATCAATCAGCAAAGGCTATTTTTGAATTTTACGGTTGATAATTATGCTGTTTTAGTATATTAAAATCATTTTATAGCAATTTATAGGAATAATTGATTTCTACCTGATACTTAAGTTAATTTCTTCTTTTGTAATAATGATAAAAATTTGTACATTTTAATAAGCCGGTATTATTTGATTATAAGAACACACTCATTTGTGGTTTTTAATGAATATTTTATATGAAAATTGAAATAATTATGAACATTTACTATGGCTTTTTTATTAGTACATTAAACAGATGCTCACCCTTCTTTAACTGCATTTCTACACCCTTCTTTAACTGCATTTTAACAAACTGTTTTTTTATTTATGATTTAGACCCCACTACTTAAATTTGGTAAAATAAGAATCTAGATCTTGTTTTGGTGTACTATGTTTTTTGTGGCTAAATTTTACTAATCCCAATAGTCGTTTATTACTTGAGTATGTGCTCTTAATAGTTTCAAACCAAAATATATCATTTAAATTTAAAGAGCACACTGTTACATATAACGTGATGAGTAGTTCCAGACAAATTTGTTCAATTAAGCTATCCATTATGGCAGGCAAGGGTTTGTCAACCTATTTGGCAAAAAAATAATTTGGTGGGAAAGACCAATGATATAATATATTAGCATCCTGTTCACCTTTTAAGTATAAATATTTTATGTCAATCTTTTACAGTAGAGAGTGAGAAGAGAAAATAAATTGTGTTCTTTTCCATGTTTATTCCTCTTTCAATTCAAGCAATAAAACAGAGATTGAATCACTGGAATGTGAAAAGTAAATGACTGCTCACAATTCTGCAAGCATTTCAGAATTTTCTATGAATTTAAATTCAAATTATGATTTCAATTCATAATTGTCAAACAGCATAACCATTTCTGAAGATGATTCCCTTTATAATGGAATTTCATGAAAGGAAGGAAGGAAGAGTCAGTGGTTTAATACTAAGTAAAAAAATGGGGGGACACTCACTATTAAAGAAATTTAATGTGAGTGTGGTACTTACTTTAATAAAATTATACCTTGAAATAATAACTTAATTATATTCATTAATCCATTAATATTAATTATTTGGTGATATAATTAATTGTAGTTGTTGATTGTAAAAATATATATATATATATTATCAACAGTAACATGAGAAAAACTAAATTCTTCAGTTTGCCATCCTCAATAATCAATGACAAATTGATTGAAATTTTTCTTTGAATTTATATACTAGACCTCTCACTAACCCTCACAGCTGTTCCACTTTTTTAACCCTTCAGGAAGAAACCTTTCGCGTGAATACGGGTTAGGACCCCTTAAAAAGACCCCCACAGTGGGCACCGCACCTATCGGCCTAGAGCCCGAGTGTAAGTAATTAGCTGTAATCCCACAATACACACTCAGGAAGAAACCATTTGATCAAGATTGTATTTATCAAAATGGCCCATGTACTCAATTTCTAAGGATATGAGTACATGAAGAGTACAGATGAAAAACTCACATTTTCCACTTAAAAAGTTAGAAAAATGCAAAAAACTCATTAACAATTTAACATACATGATATATTAGCACAATTTGGGGGGGGGCAGGGGGATATATTTGTTGCCATAACAACTACCTGCACATAGTATTATATAATTCTGGTAAAGTTAGCATTTAAATTTAAGTAAGTAAAATGTGAGTTGTGCACCTACACCTTTCACGTTATTTAGTATTTACAAAGAGATTGAAAGTTACTTTTAAGGCTACGTTTGGTTTTCTTATCAACTTAAAATCACAACTTGAATATTTTAATTTGTTAAAAAGAGTTGTGAACATCACTGACAATAAAAAGACAGGGACATAAAAGCTCAGATGAAAAAATAGGGAGCAGTGCCCCCCCCCCCAACTACACCATTAAGGATGAGTTGTGTTTCTGCTAAATTATTTGTTGAACTGAGAGTGCATGTCAGTGTTCTGTTTGACTGTGCTGAGAGTGTTCTGTTTGAAAATATTAAAAATATAAATTAATTATATTTTATAACATACTAATTATCAAGAATCTGGATTTAACCTTTTCGGCCCCAAATTTTGAATACAGCAGATAAAAAATCACTGAGTGATGCGAAATATTATAACATTCAGCCAACTACCAAACTAATTTAGAAAGGTTCTAATAAAATGATACAATGCTATAATAAAGCAAAATGAGAAAAAAAGAATTAGTTATTTTGTATGAAACCTTTTGAAATAATTTCTTTGTGCGTGAAAACATGAAAATACTTCACACTCCTCATGCATTTTGATTGCATTCATGCATTCATAAAGATTCATTTAACTTTTGGCTTCAAATGCCTTGACGCGTCCATTATCTTCTCTGCTGGGGATTTTCTGCCATCTACATAACAAAAATGATAACATTGTGCTATTCTTAAATGCATTACTAGTAGGACACTAGATTCTGGTGTTAAAATTCTTTAAAATGAAGAATATAGAGTAATACAAAGATGAGTTCTAATATTAGGATGTCAGCGCGGAACGGGTTAACTTTATGAGACAATGAAATCTATTACAATGCAGCAATAACACATAGCAATGCTAACAGAGGTGTAGAACTTCTGTGATTTTTTTTATTTTTGTGCTACAAATTTTTCAGGGGCAGGATTTTTTCCTGAAATAACAGAATCTTTCTGTTTCTAAATAAAATTAGTACATACCTTTAGCACCTTCAATAAGTTTTTTTCTGGCAGGCTGCGAGTATGGATCACAACCAAGCATGACAGAAGCTTCTTCAAGAAGTTTCGATGCCTTTTCAACTCTCTGTAAAGCAGTAGGCATATCCTGACGCAGGATAGGATCGTCACTGCTGTTCACTGTTTCACGCCCAACCTAAACAAAAGAAAATATTTAATAACAGAATACATAGAAAATTTTATGGAAAACTAACAGACAAACATTTATAATGAAGCAATCAATAACTTTAAACTGCTTATTTAAAAAATGTAAGAAATTTTGTGAAAGGCAATAGGCGCCAATAATTTTTTAAAAAGGTTGATTAATACTTAACAGAAATGAAATGAACTAACTGATAATACCAGATCCTGTTACTATTGTGTGTGTAGGACTTTAGAAGCGTAATTAATTATTTTAAGCTAATGCAATTACATTTACTAATGCTGAAAGATTACAATAAAAATACACCTATAACACTTAACGTAATTATGCACTAATTTTAATTCTAATATCAGGTACCATCACCAAGCATATCAGGCACTACTAATGATAAGATCTTTCCTTCTAACTGATGAGAAGAATAAAGATAATTGTAGAAATATGTTTTTAGTTGATGAAAAACAAGTTTGCTTTTATTTGTTGTTGTTTCATTTACAACTACTTTTATTTGAATTTACTTCTTTGCAAATTATTTCTCAAAACTTTAAGTTTCCTCATATAGCATAAGATTTAGAGATGGTCTTAATTTATTAGAAATACATATTCTTGTCTAAAAGCGCAAAGATCAAAATTTTTCAGATTCACAATTTGTTTTTACATTATTTCTATTGCTTAATCTTAGTATATAATACTCTAACACTTACAATCAATAGATGTACTATTACGATTTAAAATTTAGTTTAGTTTCACTTTCACATTTAAAAAATTAGCTATTTTATATAATGTTGAAATTATTTTCAAAATCTTAGCCATAAATTTAATAAAAATTCGAAACCTTTAGCATGATAGGGTCAGCCTAAGCCTAGAGGTCTGTGCCGCAGCGCCACACCGCCGGGCATTTGTACCATGCCGCCGCTGCCGAGGTCTAGGCCGGCGTGCCTACAAAGAACGCCTTTACTTTTTACTTTTTTCTGGATTATTTACTGGCCAATGTTTCCAATTGAGAACATCAAATAAAAAATATTTTGAAATAAAATATAAAAAATTTTTGAAAAATTAAATTTTATCAATATTGACTTGAAAAAAAAAAACAGATAAAGTTAAAAGACTACTTGATTGTTTGAAACGTAAATTGCATTTCTATCATTAGTGGGAAACTGTAAAAAAAATCATAAAAATAGCCATTTTCATAAATTTTTACAGAGCAATCTTCATCCCCCCCACCCCCTTCAAACTTGATTCATATCTTTATTTAATTTAAAAATAAATCTTTCATTAATTCTTAATATTTTACTTATTATTTAAGCCATTGGTCCACAACCACCGGTCCTCGGATCAAATAGTACCGGGCCGCCATGGAACATTAAATTCTTTGGATTTTATTTACTTTGGTGTATTTCTCTCGGGTTTTTGCGACTTTGTCGTGTTTGTGTTGATTTATACCTTTGTAACAGAAGAAATATTGTGATTCTTTTAACATTTCTCTTTTCTTTTTGTTGTTTATTAAAGAGTTCAAGATCATGAAATAAAATTGCAGTCATAAAATAGAGAATAACTGTTCTTTCTTTAAAACTATTCCAGACAACAACTCTGCCTGTTGAAATGATGCATCACTTTATATTCATTTATTTATAACTGTGCCTCCAAAATAAAATACTGTGTAACTGTATTTTATTTTGGAAGCATGTTTAAATACAATTAAATTAAAGTTATTAAATCAAACCAATCTAAATTAGAAACATTCAACGCCCTCGCCATCCCACCCTCAGCGGGCTGCGGTAAAATTATCAAACGTTGGCCGGTTCGTCTTCGTGGCGATAAAAAAGTTGTGGGCACAGATTTAAGCTACCCATCACTATATCATAGATGCCAACCGTTCCGATTTTATCGGAACATTTTCCACCACTACTTTTGACCAATGTTATTTTAAAATAAAATTATGGACATATTTTAAGAATAAATTGCCAAGGAAAAATTAGTGGTGAGCAGTGGTCGAAATTTGCAGCTACCCCCGGCAATCAGATTTTTAAATGGGCGAGTAAAACCACTTTTCCCTAGAAATACTACTTGTCATCTTTGGAAGAATGCAATGGGAGAGGTGGAGCCACTTATGTTACCTATCTGTCCTAAGACACGAACGATTTTAATTAATATTTTTTATAACAAGAACTCTTAACAAATACTTATGTTGGAATGTAAAATTGACAAAAACTTTGTACAACACACACATATAATAGCACATTTCAAATGAAAAAACAAATCTACTAAATTTAGAACTCATGATAAAGGTGCATAAAAAACTTAAAATGATGATTTCTTTTTGAATAAAATATATTGGAAATGTTAATGTCCATATTTTTATGGTAAGAGTACAAAATAATCTGATGTATTCATAATCAGCTGTTATTTTATAAGGAGATTTAGCTAAATTTAATAGCTTTGTTTTCTTATTTAAAATTTATAAAGACTTAAAAACAAACTTCTGCAACTAAATCTTTTAACCTTTTAAGTGGAGAAATTATTTTAGATATATATATTTCATTGAAAAAAAAAGGTGGAGAGGGCTTGAATTGAAAAGAAACTATTTTTAAAATACAGTCATTAGTTGTTTTAGATTTTTTTAAAATGATCTAGAGGAGGAAAACATATGAAACATCCATAAATAGTATTTATCAACAATGTGCGTTATTATACAGTTTTTATCAATTTTACATTCTAACACCAGTATTTGTTAAGAGTTCTTGTTATAAAATATATTAATTTAAATCGTTCTTATATCCGGATAAGCAAGCAGCGTAATTAGTGCCACTTATCGTTTCACCTCTCTCATAGCATTATTCCAATGATGGCGGTGGTAAAACAAAAGAGTCAGTTGCCCCTCAGGCAACCAAGAAAAACAGCTATTCTCATTTTTATTTCTTAGCTTGAAAAAGCAGTTTCCTACTCCTATTTTAATTCTGAACTTCTATTTCCATTTCCGAATAGTAATGGCAATTTTATTAATAAACGTTTGTCGACTTATTTTCATTGTAACGGCCGCATGTTCTTAAAAAATTCCTGCTGTGCACCAAAGCTCTTTGTGTAGCCTAGTTCAAACACAGATCGCGTCCGTCGACCTAACCGTTCGGAGTTTTCCGTCGTTTCCTCCGAAATGCTTGTTAGGACCCCTTAGAAATACCCCCACGGAGAGAACTCGAGCACTCCACACCTCAACCTAGAGCCCCCATGTAGCTAATTGGCCGTATTCCCACAACAGCAGAAAATCATACTCGACTAGTTTTCATATTCTTAAAAAATCTTTTAGCGTCAATTTAAACATAGGTGTGCGTGTGTGTTTGTACGCGTATGCCCATTTTCATTATGCTCTTTGTCAAAAAAAAAATCACGCCGTGGCGCGCCGCCGGGTTTCTGAGGTCGTTACGCCGCCGCCACGAATTTCCGTGCGCCGCAGACCTCTACCTAAGCCCAAGCTTTCAGCCTCCCTTTAGAAAGATTTTTCTACTGCAAGAGCAGCAGATAAGAGATCGATAGGCATTATAGCCTATTCCCCTTGAAACATCTAAAAATTATTTACAAATATTCGACAAAATTAAAATTTTTACTTTAATATATAACATAAAAGAGCTATATAAATATTTAATTCATTATTAGAGAATTATGAAATATAAAACGAAATTAATACTTTGACTAAATTGGCCACAGCTCTGCTAACTGCCTGGACAGGTCTGGATAAATCGGGCATGGCATTTCCATCTTCAGCCTCTTCATGAAGAATGACAAGCCTAGACACCTAATAAATATATTTTTGTAATGTTAATAATTAAAACATAGAAAGGCTTTAATGAAAGCATTCATTGAATATAATAATAACAAACAAACAACAACTTGGGTATATAATTTAAATCAATAAAAGATAAACTTTAATCTTTGTTGAGAATTTAACACTTTTAAGGCTCACACAAAATCTCAAAGCTCTACATCTTCACGTATAATTCAGTCTGTTGGTTCAATGAACAAATTCTCTGGCTTTATTTTGCAAGAACTGTTATTCACATCAACTAATTGAAGAATGGCCAAAGGAAAAACAATTACAGAAGAACTTCTCAAATCCGGACTTCCAAAATCTGGAATTCCTATAATTCGAACAAAATTTGGCCTTCCAAATAATAATAAATCAATTTGGATTCGGGGGGTTGTATCTCCTCAAAATGCAAATAGATAGCAGCCTGAAACATAATGAAGACTTTAATGTGGCATACCACACACTGTAAAAGTTGAATCTAAATCCCGAGCAAACAATTTAAGTCAATTATGACCATCAAACATAAAAACAATACTGAATAATTTTTTTTTATTTTTTTGTTCCATTCCTTTTCTCTCTTTTTCCTCTATTCAAGAAAGGTCAGTTAATTATTATTTTTTCTAGTAACTTTATAGTCACAATGCTTATAATTACTACGATGAATCTTATAAAAAATAATGTAAAAAACTTTCCATTTTGATGATCCACAGCGTCAGCTAAATAAAAGAAAGCATGTTGGTTTTACATTATAAGCCGGTGTGTGTTTATTAGAAATGTAGTGTGAATATAAAACTAAAAAAAAAAAAAAAAAAGAAAGCATGCTCGTTTTACGTTATAAGTCGGTGGGTGTTAGGGACATTTCTGAGCGGTTAATTAAAAATAATAAAGGTAAGTGCTTTTTTTAAATGAATCTTTGCAATGTTTAAGGTTTTTAATGAGAATTTTAAAATGATAATTGATGCTTTTATGTTTTCGTTAGTGCTATTTATGTGCTATTCTAATTGTACTGAGTTTATATGAGGTGTACAGCTAGGTTGTTTAATCCATTGATGCAGTTTTGAGTTGAAAACGGGCCAGCGTTTGCCCAGTTTACATTAGCTATAGTTTTTTAGTTAAAAACGGTCCACTGTTTGCTCATTTTAAATCACCAGTTACTGAATTTGCAGATGTTTTCTAGGTTAAATATGGACGGTGTATTTTGTTTTAATGTTTTTGTTAGTGGAATATGTGTGCAATTTTAATGTATTAAAATACTTTGACTTTGCTGATCGTGCAAAATGGTTGGCGACAGTCGCTGGGGTTTGGCAAACGCCAAGCTCCAGCAACTGTCGCCGTGCTTACATGGGGCACGCACCGTCTTGGTCTATTTTACGCAATTTTATTAATTTTTTTTAAAGCTATACTGCTGAAAGCATGCTTCTAGTGCAGCTTATTAAAGTGCAGTCTCTCTTTATGTATATACATTATGATATCCGGCAGTAGTGCATTGCACTAAAATAATACTGCTCAGAACTTCAAAAACAGATCAAGACAAGCATAACACACTTCAAGGACTATGCTCTGATATGACAAAAGATGATATCCTTGTGAAGGGAAAAATAAACTCAAAGAAGTTTAGAAGAATCGCAAGAGAAGAACACTAGACAATTTTATTAAAACCAGGTTCTGTGTTTGTTGTCCATGTTTAGCCCTCTTCTGGGTCTGCTGAAAAAAAATACTAATAGTATTCTTTCCTATTTGGATTATGCTAGATTTTCACTCCATAAACTGGATGTAATAGAATGTGATGATACTGTTACTAAATACTGGGTGAAAATCTGGTGTTATTTGTCAAATCGAAAAACAACAGATTGCTACAATGATGTGTGTGTATCTTACATTTTAATGAATTTCTATTCAGGCATTTGTTTAAGTATTTAGATGATGAGACAGCTAGGCCAAAATCATTTAGTGGTTCGATTGGCACACAGCTCAGTAAATGCGAAAAACTTCCTGATGGTGAATTTTGAAAGTATTAACTGTGAGATTCCAGAAATTGATTGGAAACTTAAGCAAAGATCAACAATACCTGTTGGAAAATAAGCTTTCCTATAAAATCAGGCAGTTGTGTTAAAGATATATATCCCCAAACAAAAACCCATAATGGGTTAAAAGTTTGTGATGCAGCATTTTACATTATAGCTTTATGACTTTTAAATATGGGTTTTAAAAATAATGATATCAAATTTTGAGTGATGCCCTGGAGTAACTTTATAAGATTTGTTTTAAATTCCATTATAATTACCCTTGTTTTATATTCTAAAGAAGATTTACACATTCAAATAATGCTTTTAATTATCAAATACACTGTCAAATATATCACACTTTCACTGAGCCTATATTATGTATTCAAATGAATTTATTTCAATAATTTAATTTATCTTTTGCATCACACTATCCAAAAGGGCAAGTAAAACTTACTTAAATGTTTACTTTGTGTCATAGTATCCAAACTAAGTGAAATGTAGTCAAATGCATAGTGTGCTACAAAGAAAACATTTGTGAAAATTTTGCTTGCCCTTTTGGATAACGTGACACAAAAGATAAATTAAATTATTAAAATAAATTCATTTGAACACACAGTATAGGTTCGAAAATTCTCAAACTTATTTAAAGGGTAATAAAAACCTACATTCTAAGAAAACTGCCCCACTTAAGAACATAACCAACTAACACCGGAAAGGATATTACTTATTGATTATTATCCAGATATGCCAGTTACCGTGTTTACTTGTGTAATAGTCGCACCTTTATTTTCCCAATTTTTCATGGTGAAAGTATAGGTGCGGCTACTAAGGGAGAAATCTGTAACATAATATTGTACACTAGGGTGGATCGAATTTTTTTTTTTTTTTTTTTTTTTCGAAATCTTTATCGACTGAAGTCTCAAAATTTGTAAATTGATATAAATAAGGCATGTGTAAAATTTGAATGTTCTATGACAACATCTTGGGATTGCGCATTGATCCTGAAATATAGAAATTGTTGAAAAATTTGACTTTTTTAAAAAATCAACCAAAAAAATTTTTTTCTTAATTATTAGGCTCCTGAGATTTTAGAAGTTGGATATTGTTATGAATAAGACGTATGCAAAATCTTAAGGAGCTGTGACGATTTCTAGGAGTTGCACATCGAGCTTGAAATCTATAAATATCTGAAAAATATACATTTTTTTAAACAAATATGTAGAAAGTAGCGATGTAACGAATATTCAGCCACTATTCTGTATTCGGCTGTTTTGCTGAATATTCACCAGACAACAGGGTTGGACGGTATTTACCGTCTGATGGTATTTACCGGTTTTTACCGTCTTTGGAAAAACATGTTTTTACCAGGGTTTTTACAGCCTTTGAGAAAAACTTAATAATTTGACTATTTTTTGTCACTTTTTTGAAGATTTATCTCTCCATCAATGGCTGAGAGGTTCTGCTATCGAAACTGGATGGTGGGAGGTGCCAGGTTCATACCCTGGTCGTGCCTGTTGATCTAGCTGTTTGGAGTTTTCCGTGGATTTTTTTTTCAGAAATCGCACATAAATACTGGCTAGGATCCCTTAGGAATAGGAAGGTATTCCCCAATAGGATTAGAATCCTAGTGCAGTCAATCGGCCTTAATCCACAAGCAACCAATGAAGATTTATCTGCTATTTTTTCATTTTCTCTGGGATAAAAGTTCAGGACATTTAATATCACTATTTCCATTTCTATATAACAATATTCACCTAATTCAGTGTCTGATTTGGTAAGTAAAAGAATGCTATATGAAAATAGTTCATTTTAAGGAATATAATAAACACAGAAAACTTTTATCCATGTTTTCATCTTATAAGAAATTCAAATTTATAGATAATGTACATTTATCATTATCAAACTTATTAAAACTATTATTATGAGAAGGCACATTACAATTATGTAATGCAGGCTAGTTTAATAATTTTTACATACAGGAAAATTGCAAATATACTTTTACTACACTTAACTTATCTTAATCATTTTAATGAAAACTAAATGCTTACAAATATTATTTGTTACATAATGTAGTTTGCACAATTACATAATGTAGTTTGCATCATCATGATGTCCTGATGATGATATATCCACATCAATTACATGAGAATACAGTTTTATAAATAGCATTAATATACAATTTATGACTCGGGGAGTTTATTGTATCATTAGGTTTTTACCCCTTTTTCCCCAGGTTTTTACCGGTAAAAACCTAGTTTTTACCATGCCCTGGTAAAAACCAGTTTTTACCGGTAAAAAGCCAACCCTGCCAGACAAGAGGAATCTTTTCAGATCCTCAATACAAAATAATTTTGAAAAGCTGCTACACGATTTGGTTTGCCCAGAGTATAGGTAAATATTAGGGTATCTGATTAATAGCCAGTGGCGAGTAACGTTCATTTCTTTAATGGCCACTTTTTTGAGTTAATCGCCACACACCAGCCGAATTTTTTTATTTGTTTAAAATTTACATCATTTATTTTATTACCATTAAAAGCAATTTATCGTATTACATTTGTTATAAATAAAAATTAAATTGTATTAAAAAGTATTAATTTATAAAAATAAACAACTTTTTATTATGAATTTGAGTCTTCAGTCTGAAAGAATCATTAACAGAAATTAATGTCTCTTTGAAATTGCGCAGAATAATACAAATCTAAATTAACTTTATGTTTGTTTAATAAAATGCTATGAATAGATTTAGATTACATTTTTCCTTTATTTTATATTGCTGAAAAAGATATAGCAGTGGGAGAATGGCGACTGAAGTGGCGACCAATGGCAATCCTTTTTATCGCCACATGTGGACGTTTAATCGCCATGTGGCGAGTGGCGACCGCTAATTTTTACCTATAGCCCAGAGGCTGTAAAACCCCAAGCATGATGTATAGTTACCAGATTAATCACATTTACCATAGCATATTTATTAAATTATGAATATCTCAAAATATAATTATATACCGAATAATCGGTATTCGGCTATTCAGCCAAATCACTATTCGTTACATAGCTCTTCTCAAGAAGAAAGCAAAAATTATATTTTTTAATGAGTTAGTCCAGCTAAAAAATAGTAACGTTCGCAGCTCTTCTCTGGTACAACCACAGTCATAACTACATTACCCAGGACCCACCTTGTTCAATTGCCTGCGATCCAAATCCTGCCCTTGCCAGCCCAAGCACCCATTTATTGGGAGCATGCATGTTAATGAGTAATGTAAAGCCCGACTTCAAATCAAACCATGCTATTTTATGTCAAGTGTAATAATCTAGATCGTATGAAACCATCATCTGATAGATGGATAGACAGTAAATTTCGGAATGGCTGTTTGCTGGTGTGAATTTGGCAAATACAACATTGCAGAGATAGGAGAACATCGGTTCTAGATTTCAGATGACGCTTTTGTTCTTTCCAGAATTCGATGATTTGCCACCCCCACCAATGCATGTGACAGTCCCAAGATCAATGGATTTCGTGTCAAACTCTCCCAAATTTTCAGTCAAATTATATAATCACATGGTGGCACATCGCCAAAGTATGTTGAACCAGGTTCCAATAACAGTGAGATATGTTCTTTGTGACAAATACTTGGGTGTAATTTGCCGTCAACTAATTTTTCTATCTGGTTTTGTTCTTCCTCCTATCAAAACACAATCGAAAGAAAATTTTAAAGCCTTCTTCCATTTTTTTAACTGCTAGTCATCTCACCCTTCCTCTAACTTTATATGGGTCAAGAATCAGTTGAGAAGGTTTTCTCCATCTACATTCCTTCCGCTTTCTACATTTTGAAATAAAGTTGATATCAGAGTTGCTATGGCCTTCTTAGTAAGGTAAATAGGTATAGACAAATCTAATTCTAATGGTTACCATTACAATTGGCGAAAGTCTTTAAGGTTTTATTCCACAGATGTCAATTCTGGATTATTAAACTCTCTCAAACATTTCAAGTTCCTATGTTCTATTATTACTTTGTACAAAATCTTAAATTGCATAAATCCACTAAGCAAGCTATTGCAGTCAAAAGACTATGATCTATCACTTACTCTAGAACTCTTAAGAAAATGACTTTTTTTAAAGCTCTTCAATGGGAGGTAGCTTTTAATGAAATGCTTTGTGATGCAGAAGAACAGACCAACAAGACAGATATCCCAGCCTAGATTGTTTAAGCAGCCACTTCACAGAATTCAAAGAAAGGATATTAATTTTGATTATAAAGTACAAGATGATCCAGTGTTTTTTTCTTGTGTGTGTGTGTGTGTCATGAGGCAAGCCTACAGAAGGAACATCTGCCTAGGGAAGGGTGCCTTGGGCATTGGGCTTTTACAGGGTTTTTAACATGTATTCATGTTACACCTGGAGAAAGCCCAAACCTGGTCCTTTGCACTTTAGCCATCTACCATGTTCTACCTTATCCATTCAGCCATAGTGGGCCCATAGACAATCCAGTGAAAGATCCTAAATTAAAAACTTCAAGATAGATTTTTTTTTTTTTTTTTACAAGAGACAAAGTGATAAATTCTTTGGAATTCAGATTGAGCTTAATGAGTAACCACAGCAATTATTTTCAGTTTTTGTACATATATGATTTGAAATACACCTAAACATGTTCTAATTAAGCACTGTAAACATTTGGAAATAATGTTGACCAATGGAGAATCAAGGAATACAAACATGATTGATCTAGCAGATGAAATAGTGTCAGTTACGGCCTTATTAGGCAAAAAGGAAAGCCCAATTGAAATTTTAAAACTAATTTCTACTCAAGATTTTGCACCAAATCTCGCTATTGCTTTGAGAATTTAGCTTTTTGTAACAATAATAATAGCCAGGGCAGAGAAGAGTTCCTCAAAATCAAAGTTAACTAAAAATTTATTACATTGCACAACTCTTCAAGATACGGTAAATGATTTAACTGCACCCACTCATAAAAGTATTCGAGTTATAACCAAATTTCTTACTTTAGTTTTGCTAGTAAACTAAAGTAGGAAAACTGTTTTTTTTTTGTTTTTTTTAAGTAAAACATTAGAAAGAAATATGAGAACTTACTATTATATATGATGCAATTCACTTTTAAAAAGAATATTGTAAATATAAAATAACCAATTGATTTTAAAGAAAAAATCGGACAGTTTGCAGAATTAAAAGGCAGAAAAAAACACCTTTTAGATTTTTTAAAAATTTTCGGTTTTTAGATTGTTGTATGGTTTTTAATAAACATTTTTTCCTATGCTGTTTCTTTGTTAAAAGAGCTATTCAAGTTTTACAGAAATTTTTCTGTCAACAACTTATTTCTTCTTATAGTATTTTTACTGTAATGGAGGAGGGGCGGCAATATATATTTCTGTCCAAGCGGCAAAACGGATAAAACCGGCTTTACTTTGAGGTTTTCTCTTCCATATAAGGACATAAATATAAAAAAGTAATATTTTACCAAAAAAAAGGTACGTTGCTAAAAACAGTGATAGATTAGAGAAAATCTAATAACAGAAAACAATTAATTAGAAAATATATTTTTTTAAGCAACATATTTGTGTCCAGTTTTTATAAATAATAATGCTCAAATTCTATAAAAAAATTAATTACACACCGAACTAGACAATCAGTATACACCTATAAATGAAATCAAGCAAAAATGTGTGTGTGTATATATATACAGAAACAATCTGTTTAAAACATCATATATGCATTTTATAGCAAAATGACATAATGAAATTGAAACAATACTTTACTTGCTGAGCAACTGGCTCTAATATACTTTGAATGGTCTTAGTGTGAAAAACTGACATTTTGAATTAATAATCGAGTTAAAAATATAAAAGAATAATGATAAAAAAAAAAAAAATTGAAGCAATATGATAAAATTAATTCCAAAACCAAAAGAAACTTAATAACTGAAGCAGGTGTGGCTCGCTATCAACCCATCGTATACTCAAGAAGACCGTCAAACCATAAATGGAAACAACACCTCGTGTTCTGGAGAACCACAACAAGTGTTTTCATTGGATGACCTAGCGAGTTCAAACCTACGCAAAGTGTTGCAAAACATTGAATGCGTGGAAAAAGGGAAAATCAGTAGGCGGGCTTAGAGGAAGACGTTAGATGCAACTCCGTAGCAGGAGGAGTGTTTTTCTCTAGAGCATTTCGACGGGGCGCTCCTCTCTGCGATTGGTCGCCGTCTTGCGTGACAGCTTGGGGTATGACAGCTTGGGGTATTTCAATGGGAAAAACCCGATTTTCAACATTCAAAAAAAGTATTAAATTTAATTTTTTGGATGATTGTAATGGATGGAATTTGTTAATCAGACCTTCGACTTTTGTGTCCCAGATGGCATTTAATATTTTAAAAAGCTTAACATATAATATTTTAATGATATTTCAAGAGACTTTTTCCGCTGGTACTGCGTTCGGAAAGACAACATTATGTACGGGAATGAACACGACGTTTGTTTTAAGATTCGGCAGGTTATTCGGATTACTGTTTGTTTACAAATATCATTGTTGTGCATGCGGTTGTTGTTTACACTATTTACTGGCGGACTGGGCCGTCAACTCCGATATAATCTATCTATCGGGGTTGACGACTGGGCAGGGTTGGTTGCTTGTGAGGCTGCTGCGCTAGCAAACTCTCCAACTACTACTTCCACTTCTTGTTTTCTTTTCGCGTTTCGACCAGCAACGGGGCGTTGCTGTTTTCAAGCGGCTGTTAAAGTTTATCGGTGGTACAGAGCTTGTGTCACCGCTTCTCAGGAGCTAATTTAGCATCGCGGTGTGTCGGGGGGCCGTCTTTTAGACGTCTGGTCCAGGTATTTATTGTTTTATTACTTCTTTTGCTGGGCTGACCGGAGTATTCTTTTCTCTTGGTTTTCTCCACCGGAGTTCCCCCTAAGTGGGGAGGAGTGTCATGGCACACTCACAATTTTTCATTGACAACCCGCCTTTAGCTAGCACGGCAAGTATGGAAGTGGATAATTATGATAACCCAAACTATTTTCGCGGAACGGTTGATGTAGCCTCTGCTTTAAGAAAAGCAGCTGAGAATGCCGGAAGTGACTTTAACATCTTTTTGACAAGCACTAACACCCTAGGTGTACCAAAAAAGGACCCCAGAACGGTTTACACGGAAGTAAAAAACAGGTACCGAATTTCGACAAAATAAAAAATTTACGATATACTCGAAACGGAGCCATACAACTGACAAAACGGAGCCATACAACATACAAACAACTGACGTGGATTGTGCCGAAAACGTGGCGAATATACAATCTTTCTTAAACGTACCAGTCACCAGTAGGATATCGTGGACAAACATCACTACCCGATTCCTTTTATTCGACATTCCCACCGACGTTAAATTAAGTGAACTAATAAATGATCTCGAACTCTCCAATAAAATTTCCATCCTAGAAGCGCGCCGGTTTCTGAAAAGAGGCAGCCGCAGCGAATATGCCCCGGTCCTCATCACTATATTGGGAACTGTATTACCACCTGAAATTAAACTCTGGCTCACCATACAAAAAATAACTATGTTTATAGACCGTCCCCGACAATGTCGCCAATGCCAAAAATACGACCACACCGAATCAAAATGCAAAAACGAGCACATCTGCGTCAACTGCGGCAAAAGCCACTCCGACGCGTGCCTCGAGGAACCCCACTGTGTCAACTGCCAGCAAGCCCACCGGGCGGACTATAGCCAGTGCCCAAGCAGACTCAAAGAAGCAGAGTTCCTGCAGTTCAAATGTACCAATTTCCTAACTTTCTCCGAAGCCAGGCGACAATATCGACAACATACGACACCGAAGTCCTACGCCAAAATCACCAGCACTCCCCAACCGGAAATCGACCGCATCACCAAAGATTTCGAACAGCGCACCAACAATGTCATTAAGTGTATGAACGACATACTACAAAAACATACGGACCGGATAATGCTAGCGCTAAACACTATTACCATCCAAATGCACCAAACATACAAAAGCCAGGGTGACCTGACTCCCCCCTCGGGCAGCCTCCCCCCGCCGGGGTTGGCTCGTGGGCCGAAAGATAAAAAAGCACGCACGTCCCTGAGAGATGGCTCCAACACTGGCCCCCCAGGTGGCCCCGGTCTCGGCGCTCTGGGGGCCAATGGAACTTAGGGGGAAAAAAAATTTCTTTTTCTGCCCGTTTCGCTCGTTTTTTTTTCCTGCTCGTGCTTGGTTCCCCTTGTTTCGGGCTGGACTTTGGCCTTGTTTTCCTTCGTTGTCTCTCCCCTACAGCTATGGCCTTTAGCTCATCTCCGTTTTCTATTGTTCAGTGGAATTGTCGAAGCATTAAAAATAAAGAGGTTTGGCTGAAGCTCCCCCCCCTTTTCTGATGCGGACGTCCTGCTCCTGCAGGAAACCTTTTTGAAAGACAATACTAAATTTCACCCCAGAGGTAAGGTTGTTTATCGCCAAGACAGGTCGTCCCGCCCGGGTGGCGGCCTTGCCATTGCGGTTTCGACGCATCTCCCGTCCTTCCGCCTTCCGTGCTCCTCCTCCTCTGGCGACAACGAAATCCTAGCAGTCTCAGTCCACTTTCCCAACATTAAGCTAAATATCATTAACTTGTACTCGAGTCATGGCCATGTGGTACGGGACCTACGCAATACCTGCTCCTCCCTCGAAGGTCCAAGCCTGATACTCGGTGATTTCAATCTCCATCACCCGTGGTGGGGCTCTCCTACCTCCACTCCAGTGAGTGAGGAATTCTGCCAGTGGCTCTCTGGCAGCCCCTTTGTATTGCTGAACTCCTCCTCCCCAACCCATGTTTCTCCAAATGGCTCCTCCTCGCTTATCGACCTGTCCCTCTGCTCTCTGGACATCTATGACCTTCTCTCCCTTCAAGTTTGCGACGACCTGTTTGACAGCGACCATTTCCCCATCCATTTCTAGCTCCCCTAGATTTCTAGCCTCCCAACGTCTCCCTCCCCGCGGCCTTTGTACCGCTGGAATCTGATCTGCGGCCAGGTCAACGACGCCTTACAAAATCTCTCTGCCCTCGCTCATTCAGATTTCCTGGACATCGTCTCCTCCAGCATTCGGGCGCATACCTATCATCCTACGAACAGTTCGAACCGGTTTCCCCCCTGGTGGAGGGCTCGCTGCGAGAACCTCCGACGTCAAAAGAAATTTCTCCTCCGAAAATCTCGCACTCTGGTGTCCATGGAATACTGGCGCAAGTACAAACGGCTGTCAGCAAAACTCAAAAAGGTCATTCGCGAGGCCAAGAGAGCCTTCTGGGACCGCTCGTGCCGTGCGTCGCGTGATGGACACCTCCTCTTTACGATTTTCCGCAAGTTCCGTTCCCTCCCTATTTCGCCCCCCTCCTCCCGCCTTCTGATTAAAGACGGCATTAACCTTATAGCTTCTGCCCAGGCCCAGGCAGAAATATTGGCGAAATCCTTCAGCTACTCGGACCAACATGAACCTCTACCCATTGACTACGGTGGCCTGGAAACAGACCCCCTGAACCTGCCCTTCTCTATCAAGGAATTACAACAAGCGATCCACTCCACCAAAGTCACCACGCCGGGCGCTGACAAAATATCCGCTCGCCTTTTCAAGGGCTTAAATCCGCATTCCCTAAAACTCGTACTCGAGCTATACAATTCAATCTGGGACACGGGCGAAATCCCCTCCGCCTGGCGAACTTCTCGGATCCTGCCGATCCTTAAACCTGAGAGGCCAGCCGACGCTGCTACGTCTTACCGTCCCATCGCCCTGACGGCGGTAATGTGCAAAATTCAAGAACGCATGATCTGCCAGCGACTACACCACTTCCTACTCTCGCATCCCTCCGTGGATCCTCGCCACTTCGGTTTCCTGCAGTTCAGGGACAGCCAGACGGCGATGACCAAACTGAACCTTGATCTCCACATGGCACGTAACAACAAGAAGTACTTCCTTGGGGTCTCTTTGGACATACATGCGGCCTACGACTCAGTCTACATCGACGGCCTGATCTCCAAATGTGCCCAGCTACAAATCAAGGGCCGGATCCTTCGCTGGATACACAACTTTCTTCTGGAGCGGCACATTCAGGTGGCTTGGAGGGGCACGGTCTCCAGCCTGCACCCCCTCTCCAAAGGCCTCCCACAGGGCAGCGTAATCTCCCCCCTCTTGTTCACAGTATATATGCACGACTTTTTTGAAGTCCTGGAACAGGGTGTTGACAGTATAGTGTACGCCGACGACATCTTCCTATACTGTGCAGACCACAACCTCGGTACCTGCGAACGGAAACTACAGCAGACCCTGTTGCGGATCGGCCAGTGGTGCCGATATTGGAAACTTTCCGTAAGCCCGGAAAAATGTCGGGCTGTTAACCTATCTCGAAGGTGTGGGGAAAGCCACGTGAATTTTTCCATACAGGGGGTCTCATAGAATGGTCGAATTCTATAAAATATCTCGGCTTTCATTTCTCGAGACGTGGGGGTCTCCGCACTCACATCAACTATATAAAGAAAAAAGCGTTCCAACGGATTAACATCCTAAAAGTGCTCTCGTCTCGCCACTACGGGGCCCGCTCGGCGCACCTAGTGAAACTAGCCAACAGCACTATTCGCAGCCTTTTGGACTACGGTGCCCCGGCTCTATTCTCCCAGTGTCCCTCTCTGATTAAAAGTCTGGAAGTCATACAAAATACTTCCCTACGTATCGCGCTTGGCCTCCCTAGGTGGGTCCCCAACCTTGTCCTGACTAAACATGCCAACTCCCTCAGTGTCAACGACAGAATCAAGGTTCTCACAACCAAATTTTGGATCAAGCACATCTCCTTAGGACCATTGTCGCCCCTGCGGTCTTTCCTTTTTGGGAATGATTACCAATCTCCGACGTCTCTCTTCCCCCTCCTCCCGATCTAACTTGTCTCCTGGCAGACTACGAATGCAACGTCGATCATCTCATTCTAGCTGCCCCCTCCCCTTTCTTCTCTCCGGCCCCTTGGTCCGTGGTCACTGAAGGCCTGTCCTTCCAAAATAAACAGCTCTGTGTCCCTGCAGTTTCAAACCTTTTTAACACTTTTTTCGATCCGGACTACTGGACCTATCTAAATCTACTACCTACCTAAATCTACTGGACCCCGGGGCATTCTCTTAAATGAACGGGCAGATGCTGCCGCTAGAGACACCCAGCCCTCTGACATACATCTAGAGTGGGTGGCTCCCGAAGACGTCACCGCAGCCATAACAAGGACTTTCCGCCAAAAAACCATGACACACTTCAGCACCAGCAAATACCTAGCAACACATGGAGAAATCCCGAGTGCCCACAACACGCTCTCATGGTTCCATAACAGGCACGAAGACGTGCTCTTCACGCGGCTGGTCTGCCGCATGCTACCCAACAAAGTCCTATATCACCGGTTCAACATCTCCCCAAACTGCCTCTGTGACACGTGCCGCACTCCCGAAACCATCGAACACATCCTCTTTTCCTGCAAGAAATATAGCACCTCCCGGTGCCACCTTCTTTCTCCGGCCCTTTCCCCGTCTTCATTAGACATGCTATTGCCTCCCTATCTACGCGCCGAGCTGTAATGCTCTTCCTGCGTCAGCTTTCTCTCTACTCTGCCTAACGTCTCTCTTTTGGCCCTTTGGGTTGCTTTTTGCTCGCTTCTCTCCATCGTATTCACGGGGTTACCCCCCACCAGGTTCCTTCGGACGGCCCCCCGGCCTTTCTCTCGCTGAGTCTCTTTGTCATTTTGCACATCAGAAGTAGAGATGGGCGGTTCGACTCATTTTACTGATTCGAATCTCGACTCACTCACTACTTCGATGATTCGAATCAGTGATTCGAATCTTGAATCAATAAAACAACTAAAGAAATTTTCTCTCTCTCTGCGCCGAAAGCCGTACTATTTAAACACCCTTCACCCATTCATCGGGTTTCTTCTCCGCTGAGTTCTCGGGCAGTTAGCATCTCTCTCTCCTTGCTCCAGTAAAACTAGTGTTTAAACTGCCCGAAATGAAAATACAGGGGAGCTTCGTATGACCCCCTGGGCCTGTAAGATTAAAAGGTTAAGTGTGGTGTCAAAGCATTCGAAATTTTATGCAACGATGGGGGTTCCTAAGGGGGGGTCGAGAATCAATAAAAACGCGCTCCGATGGATAGTTTCCGAGATATACGTTAATTAATTATGGTAATTACACTAATTAACCATGATTGATGCTTAAAAGGACTGCAAACATGTAGAAATTGGCTCTGAGATGGTTTCCAGACTTTGGAGATGCCGCCGGAGGAGGCTAGTGTTTAAAATGCCAAAATTGAAAATATAGGGGAGCTTCGTATGACCCACTGGGCCTGTAAGATTAAAAGGTTAAGTTTGGTGTCAAAGCATTCGAAATTTTAAGTATCGATGGGGGTGTACGTCTAGGGGGGTCGAGAATCAATAAAAACGCGCTCCGGTGGATAGGTTCCGAGATATACGTTAATTAATTATGGTAATTAGACTAATAAACCATGGAGCTGTTTTTTCCGCGATCCGGCATCGTCATCAACGGAGAGAAAGCAGTAGCAAAAGCATCACAAGCTAGTATTGATCTCAGGATTTTCTTATCGCCGGCCTCAGAGGCGTAGCCAAGGGGGGGGGGGTTAGGGGGGTCATAACCCCCATGAGGAATTTTTTGCCATACAAATGTATATTCTTCACTACATTATCATACACACGTATACATATATATGAGTTGCAGTAGTCATAACCCCCCCCATGAAAAATTTCTGGCTACGCCCCTGGCCGGCCTGTATTTTTGACCTTTATCGAATTCGAGATTTCACTGAAATGAAAATGGGAATATCGGATATTTGATGTTGAAATAAAACCGATATGTCGATATTTATCGATTTTTGGCCCAGTCCTACTGAGGGGCTGCTGCTGCCCCCCCAAAATGGGACCCTTTACTTAGCTTACAATTGAACTTTATCTTTAAATTTGATACCCAGCCCACCCCGAAATAAAATCCTGGCTACGTCACTGTCAATAACACTAACTACGCCACTGCTTTAGACCCTATTTTGTATTTCTCTGAATTACGAAAGAAAATAAAATCATTCCCCTTAAACGACAAACAAGGTAAAAAAAATATCTTAAACGAAATCTGCAGCAATAAAGCGAAATGTTATTTTGCTTACTACAAAGTCCTTTTGTGAGAGCGCTTAATACCGCCCCTGTATCCTTCATTAAAAGTGACAAGCACAATCCTAACTTTATTTCATTCTATTTCCCTTCACATGAAAACCTGCCAACCATGTAAACTTAACGTATCCTTTTTTTTTTTTTTTTTTTGAGGTTGGGGGCAGGGGGACATATATTGAAGTTAAAAGTAGAAAAGGGATGTTTCATTAAATTTTAAACAAATATTAAACCAGCCAGACAAGTTGGAAGGAGGGAGTACCCCCCGAGGGAAAAAGGTTTAAACAACTTTGAGACACCCCCCGCTCTTCCACGAGCATTGGCGTAAATTGGCATGTAATATTTGGATGGGGTGACAAAATGTTTCCGATTGTAGAAAATATCGTTATTATAAATAGCTCTGATACTTGAATTTTCTTAATTTTTTTTTCGGGGGGGGATTGACCCCTCTTGCCCTTAGGAAGTAACGCCTATGCCCCCCGCCAAAAGCAAACGATGTTCGACCCACTCCACACCCACAGACAGATGAAACTTTAAATCCGACCACCAACCAAGAAATGAAACACCAAAGATTCGAAAAAAAAAACTTCAATTAAATGAAACATCCTTTCAACTCTTTTCGACTCCTTTCGACTCTGAGTCGATAGAAGATTCGAAAAAAACCCTCCAATTAAATGAAACATCCTTTCAACTCTTTTCGACTCTGAGTCGATAGAAGATTCGAAAAACTAACAAATCTCAACGATCGTATACAATCACCGAAACAGAGCGAAACACTGAATCAGTAAAGATTCGTTGCTGCACCAACTCAGTGACCAACTCACCCACACCCACTCATTTGCTGTTTCAAATCATCTATCGACTCAGAGTCGAAAGGAGTCGTAAAGAGTCGAAAAGAGTTGAAAGAGTAAGGGAAAATCTCTGGGAACGGCAAAGGGAAAATAAGTTTTCCTTCCCTTCGAACTTGGAATGTATTTCCCCACAGTTGAGGGCTTGAGATTCGAATCAGTAGAGAGTGAGTGTAAAGACTGAGCCACTCAGTACCAAGATTCGAATCACTGATTCAACTCATCGAATCATTGGCCATTGGCCATCTCTAATCAGAAGTACGAAGAGCTTCGTAACAGTGGGTCTGGTACCACAGAACAATTGAGATAACGGCTCTCCAGCCATAAATCTCCAAAAACCCGCCCCTCCTGAGGGGGGCCTTCAAACTTCAAATTGTTGTGCATGCGAAATTTTCTTAAGTTGTGAGATTTATGCAAGAATAAAGTTTTGTTTTTGAATTATAATTCATCGGATATTCTGTATGCCCTAGAAAACATCAAATTCCATTAATATTTATATTAAAGAAGTGTTTATTTAAATTCCTATTACGATATATTCAGATTGTTTTTTCTTTTATAAACAATAAAATGTACTGCTTGTTATTATTTATCATAGTGTTCTTTTAAATATGTAAATGCCTGTAAAATAAGACCAGTTATCTCATTAATAAAAAAAGTGTAACATATGCATCGCATAACATATTTGTACATGTAATTAATCTAATACGTATGAATATGAATTAAAAAATAATCCAATAATTCAACTAAATTAAAGACGTAGACCAATTAATGTAATCTTTACTTAGTTGCATAATTATTTAAATTGACAGTAAACATGAGTGCAAAATGTAAATTTATAATTCCATTATGTTACATAAAGCTTCTGCCTTTTTATTATAAGATGGAAAACATTTCTGTTTCGTAATGTTAGCTCATAAAACTGTACTAAACAATTCTACAATTACATTTTTGAATTTTGTTTCAAGTTAGAATCAGAACAGAAATCAAAAGCTGGAACTCTGACCCTGTATTTCTTTTTTCTGGATGAATTTTTACATATTAGGCAAAACCCAGCAAAGCTCATGAATACTTTGCTCCGAAGCCCAACACTAGTACATTAATTCATAAATTTTCCCCTTTTCAAGCACAAACTGATTTTAGCACACAAGACAAATCATATTCGCTTCACCTCAACCACCAGAATTTGGGTGTTTTCTGTATAAAGTTTATATTTCTTCCTGCTAATTTCCGACTATTTAATTTTATATCACTGTTCTGTGAAATAATTATTATATGGGAAAATCTTTAAATTATCGTTATTTTAGTTAAATGTGCTACCAATCCCATATTGCAGGGGTTTGCAGTTCGCTACTGAGTATTAACATAAGAATATTAAGGCTCCGGCACCTTTTTTTGCTAGAAATTGCCGCTAGCCCTGGAGAATTACATGTTTTCTCATTGAAAAATTTCTTTCGTTAATTCCCAAAATGTTACACTTTTTGTATATAACCCACATACAAAAATATCCCCAATCAGTAAAATGTGCTCCATATTCTAATGAGGTGATGTACAAAATTTGAGAATTATATCCAGAAAAGTGTCAAATGTATGAAGATAATACGTACTGACTTAAACCACTTTTCAGTAGCTCTGTAAGGGAAAAAAATCACATTTTAAGGGTCATATGGATAATTTGAAAGAATATGTTACATTCAAATTCAAGTATAGACCCCAATCATCTTTGTTTATAGATATCTCTTAAGACCTTTTATGATGAAAGGCTGAAATTTTGTACATAATCTCATTTGTGCATGGGGTACATTTTACTTATTGGGAATTTTTTTGTATGGTAGTTGTAAGCAAATTTAAAATGTGTTAACTCTTTGAAAATTAACAAGAGGAATTTTTTCGTACCTTATTAGCACTTAGGTGCTATTTCTTTTTAGCACGGTGTGGCAAGTAGACACTTTTCAAGTTTCTTGGTTTATGGCACATTTTCAATATTCTTGGCAAAATTTTCAATGTTCTTGGGACTTGGTGTAATCACTTTTAGTGATTACATCGTACAACCATGTTTTTCGGTTCAATCACAACTAGTGTGTCGGTAAAAGATTTTCCAATATGCACTAATCCAAAACATTTCACCACTAGGGGCTAAACTACAATATATGAAATTTTCAGTAACAGAAGTATGCGAACAGGAGTCTATAGGAGCACTTACAGTTATCATTATCCTCTCTATATGGCAGAATTGATTGAATAGATTAAGAGAAACTGAAATTTATCCAGATTTCATATACCCGAGTGCATAAATAAAATCTGGAAGAATTTCAGTTTTTTTTTTAAAAACATTTTTTCAATTCACATTGCCTAATTATCTTTAAAAGATAAAGAATTAAAGCATGTTATCACATTTTGGGGCACTATGCGTGTCTGTGTGTGTCTATACAATTTACAAACACTAATATTTTTATTTCCGTGTATAATGTACAAAGATGTATGTGATCGCAAAAAAATTGGGTATCCAGATTTTGACTACCTCTAAATTTACTTTTAAGAGTTTTTGCGAGACATCTCAGTATACGCATGTATGTATGTTCCTATAAATTCATGTACAAACATTATGACTGAAAGCTTCATCATTTTGATCAGTGTTTCCCTGGCATCTGTACGTATGTATGCAACTCGCATATCTCAAAAACTATGAGCCGTACAATGTTGAAATTTTTTATTTAGGATTGTAACATCTACATCCATACATTTTGCTGTATGGACAGAAATTCCTTAAAGTGTAATTTAGAGATATTAAGTTATTTCAAATGAATCAAAAGTGATATATGTTGTTAAGGATTACAAAATGAATCTTGCCATCAAAAATGGTACCTTTATCATTTACAATTCTACTGCAGCACTCAAAAAAATTCCAACACATTACAGTCAATAGCAATTTTAGAGACATTCATCCATTTAAGCAGAATAACATCTTACCATATGGTTAGATAATGGTCCGGTGACGATCAGCCACCTCCCTCAAAAACTGCGTCAAAATCTCCAAACTTGGCAACTTTTGGTGTATATATGTATATATTTCATTCGCATATCTCAAAAACTATTAGTCGTAGATTGCTGAGATTTTATATACAAGATTGTTGTAACATCTAGTTGTACACCTAGATTTTTGATTCCAATCTTTTGGAGAGTTTGCAGGACCACCCAAAAGAATTTTGGTACTTGCATGTTATCCAAGCGGTCTGCTAAGACGAGCGATTTTTCGCTTAGATAAATGCAGGTTGCTTGAAATCATGATGGTTCTGAATACAACTGGCAGCAGTTTGCCAGC
>JAWZYV010014754.1:0-110261 GCA_038373885.1 Cheiracanthium punctorium
AATAATAATCAATGCTGTTACCAGATACATTCATATATATATATAAGGAATTATTTTAATTTCCCTAAAGTAGTGATAGCCAGAAGCAAGGCATATGCAAGGAATAAATCCAGGGCCGTACCCAGACAAAAATTTCAGGCAGGGTCCAAACCGTGGAAAAGGCAGAATTTTTCACAAAAAGACATCATTATTATTATTTTATTAACAAAAATCAATTTTTTTGGGAGGGGGGAGGGTCCGGATCCCTGGATACGGTCTCGAATAATCACCCTATAAAAAGTGGCGGTCACTCTTAAAAAGGGTCATAGCTCACTCTTGATAAGAGCGCTTCACTCTTTAAGGGATGGCGTGCTGTCAACCTTTCCTTAGAGTGAGGCACTCTTTCCCGGAGTGGGTTTTTGAATTCTCACTCCTAGTCCAGAGTCAGAAATGTCACTCTTCAGAATAGTGATTTCTCACTCTATGGAGGTTGGCTGATTTTTGTCACGAAGGTAGGGTGATATATCACTCCTCAGCACTGGTTTTTCACTCTTGATTATTAAGAGAGTACTAAAGTAGGAATCAACATACATTTCAATTCGTAAAACAAAAAATATATTAGACAGTATTAATTACGCCTTTCTAACAGCTTTTAGTAAAAGAAACTTCCGTAGCGCTGCTTTAACAAATAAGAATCAATAATTTATTACACAGTACTTCGATCACCAAATGCCAACATACACCATTTTGCAAGATTTTTTTGTTTTCAGGGAATCATTCGAAGCATTGATTTATCAGCAATCAAAATGGGAAATAGTTATCTATCATTTATATGGTTCCATCGCCAAAATTTAATGCAGGCATATTATTGATAAGTAGCAGTTATTTAAATTATTATTAACTATAACGGGTTTTAATCACCGTTAACTGCCATGTACAAAATGCGAGAATTTCAATTTTCTTAAATTTGGCGGAATTCCTTTAACTTAAATCAGTTCACTTACTTTCGTGAAAATTCTATAGATCGTTTAAAATCGCCTTAATAACTGCATTATTTCTCTATGAAAAATCGAAGTATAGCGCCTTAAAACTAATACTTGTTATTAAAAATACTATTTCGTTTATTTAGTAATTTGCGCCAGGCCCAAAACTGTACAAATCGGTAGAACGTACTACTTTCTCAAAATCGCCAAATGAGCCATTTTTTTTTCGGCCAAACTAAAAAATATACATATTAGTCTCGGAAATCTCTCAATCCCTTATTCTTTTACACATAAAACACATTGAATTCCAGCTCTGATTTAACATGAACGCAATATTTTAATTAAAAAATAACTTTGTAAATAATCTAAACAGAAAAAAAATCATTATTCTTTTATTTTTACTGCAGGAGTCTAAATAATTTAATAAAATAGCCAAACATGGTAACCTTGATGCTTATTTCTCACTTTTTTGACTACAGGGGTTACAATCACGGAATTGCGGAGAGCAAAAATTAGCGTTTTTGACGGGGGTTTTTATCAATATCTCCTAAACTAATTCGAATTTCGAAATTTAAATTAGCGGAGGTTCTTTCTCGAAATTTTCCGAATTCGTGGATACTTCGTTCGAAACTCAACTCCCAGCCGTTTAGGAGGAGATGATGCTACACACACACACACAGACAGACGCGCACAGATTTTAATAGTATAGATATAGATTCTTCGAAAGAGGTGTTGAGATTACTTCTCTGCAGATTTAAAATAAAATAAATAAGTACCATAAAATCAATATAAAAAGAAAATTTTTTTATGCTGTCATCATAACTGCCGACAGTTTTGGAACCTAACCAACCACCTTTTATAAACAGTACAATTCGTAAGGGATTTTTTTTCAAAATTGCAACCGTATCTGCACACAGCTCAAAAATTGTGCTGTATTCAGTTACAGAAATTACCGTTCACGAGAGTGTTAAATTACACCTGTCAACAACAATAAAGGGGGGGGTTCTGTTCTCGTGCTTGAATTCTAGGGATCGACCGATGCCAGATTTCAACCGATACCCGATACTTTTTTACAAGGGACTGTATACATATTGTAATACAAAATTTAACATAACACAGCTACCAAAGATTTTCCATCACTAATTTTTACATAGCAATCTGTGCTTAAAATAACGCTAATATTTTACTGCCAGTTGTTTAAAATTGTGGTGGAAAATTCTCGAAAGTTTCGGGAAAGTTGGCAGATATGTTATATAGACTGCGTTTCCCATCACTTGCATTTGAAGAAATTTTTCTCTGGTTCTACATTTTTCTGAATGTAAATGACAGGAAATTAGGTTCCATTAAAAATTCAATTTTCTATGTTGATATGTATACAGCCCTTTGTAAAAAAGTATCGGTTATCGGTCGATCCGTAGAAATTATTATTTTTGCTACAAACATGTCTAAAAGAGATTTTAATGTTAAGGTATAGAAAACTGGAAATAAAGCAATATTGCACCTTCGTGTTTCAAAAATGGAAGCTTTTCCATAATACGTGTTCCAAATAGTTTTGAAAATTAGAACATATTTCCCAGATTATGCTTGAAATGAGGTGCAGAAGAAGTCTTTGCAACATTTACAATCAATAAAAGTTTTAGTGAATGCTTAACGTGCATTTCTCTTATATCGCTGGTATAAAAGTGCCTTAGTGGTATTTTAACGAGAATATTAAAAAATCTGTGGAACTTCAGATGTAAACTTAAATTGCATTCTTTGTAGCATTTACAATCAATTAAAGTTTTTCTGAATAATTAATATGTTTTTCATTTTATATATCTGGGACTGACTTGCCAGAATCTGTAAATCTACAGTTGTATTCTTTGAGGGTATAGATTGCGAGAACTTATATTTTATGTGATTGGCATTCATAGGTTTATTTTTCTATGTTAATCGACACTATAATATATAATAATTTGACAGCTGCTAAAACTATTTTTAAAAGCTGTGTTTATACTTAAGCAACCACAAATATAGTTCAGTTGTCTTAAGTTTAAGAGATAAGTTTTCGACATACGAAGTCTTGCCATAGGACGCACACACTAAGGATCATGAAAGGACGGCTTCTTTATTGGAAGCCTCTATTATCGCAACGGAATGACAAAACTTAAATCCATGTTACTACGGGCACCTAGTTCATCCTGTTAACTATTTTCATGTTCTTGTGAGATTACCGTGAGTGCATTGGGTTTTGACAACACTTCTTAGATATAGAAAGCCTTACAACACCTACGTCATCAAGGTTTGACATCATCATTCGGCCTACTTGTAAAAGTTTTTTTTTTGTTTTTTTTACACAAAATAAAACTATTAAAAATTTCTTTTGAATTTACTCATGAATAGCAACATTTTAATAAATTGGGATTAAAAAATAAAATTTTAAGGCAAATGGCACTTTTTAACTGTAACTAATTAGATAATATGACAAGGAAATAGATCAGAACGAATAATTTCGTTCGAGAAAGGTACTTTAATTCTGATGTTTAAGATATTTTCTAATATTTGTAGCATTCACCAATTATTTTTGACAGTTTTACTTTGTGAAATGAAAACTGTGTTAACAGCACTTTCGTAGGCCAAATGATGTCGTCAAAGCTGGAGTTGTTAGGATTTCTAGATGTAGGAGGTGTTGAGTAGCATCGCATTCGTTCGTCAATCAACAATTACAACAATGCCATTATGTTTACTCATATCTTTCATGTTGATTTTATTCTCATTCATGTGAAGCATGGAAAATAAATTAATTAATTATCGTAAGTTATGCAAGCTTGTTCGTTTTTTTTCTCTGTGTGTGTGTGTGTAAGCAGGGTCACACAATATTAATTACATTCTTGAATGAATGTATAATACATTATTAATTGCATTAATTATTTTTGGAATTCGAAAAGAAAACGGGTCATGTATTTGGTTTAAATGTAGAAAGCAGTACCTCGCATAAGAGCCTTTCCCACTGTACTCAGTCGTGTTTTTTTCAATACACTTTCCGTAAGCTTATATGGAATTTTTAAATATTGTTCTCTGAATTCCATCTTGAATGGTCTTGACTAGTAGTGGAGTTGCAAACTGCTCCGGAATATAATTAACAGCTTTTTTAAACAGTAAATTTTGGCTTACGTTATCTCGAAATGTCGAAGTTGAGGGTGTGGGCTGTTTATCACTTGATAAAGTATTTAAAAACTTACTGTTTGCAAAAGTGGTTAATTATATTCCGGATATCGACATCTCTATTAATAGAGGTAAAATATTTAGGGATCGACCGATACCCGATACATTTTTACAGACGGCTGTATACATATCAACTTAGAACATTGAATTTTACATGCAGAGCTGCCAAGTCTCTTTTTTTCGGGAGATTTCCCACCACTAATTTTTACTTACAAATTTATGGTTAAAATAAGTCCAAATATTTAATGTAAAATAAAACTGTCTAAAAATTGTGGTGGGAAATCTCCCGGTAAAAGCCAGAGACTTGGCAGCTCTGTACATGGAACCTAATTTCCTGTCACTTACATTCGGAAAAATGTAGACGCAGAAAAAAATTTTTCCTAATGCAAGTGATGGGAAACGTGGTCTATATAACTGCCAACATTCCCGAAACTTTCAGGAGTTTTCCCCCACAGTGTTAAACAACTTGCATTAGAAATTTGGCCTTATTTTACGCATAAATTGTAATCATTAGTGGTGGAAAATCTTTGGTAGCTGTGATATGTTAAATTTTGTATTATAATGTGTATACAGTCCCTTGTAAAAAAGTATCGGGTATCGGTTGAAATCTGGTATCGGTCCATCCCTATTAAATTCTGATTCTAGACATTGAACGACACTTAAATTTTCTTTTTTGTTCTTAAAGTTTCCTTTTGTCATATTTACGTCGATAAGTATATTTTTATTCATAACTAAACTAAACTAAATCTCATAAACTAAAGATGGCAGCATTTTGATCAACCCGAAAGTAAACTGGATTATTATTTGTAAAATTATTATTTGTTTGTATTATTATTTGCTCATACGAAAAATATTCACTTTCAGACATTAATTTCTTATTATTTTACATTTATATTTAAATCTTGAATAAAAAAGACTTTTATATACAGCAAACACTTTTCTGATCTTAATTTAGAGTGGAATTATAAAAAAAATATATAAAAATCAGTGATTTTTGCTAAAAAATACAAAAATTGGTTTACTTTCTACAAAAGCAAACTTTCATAATAAAAGAATTACTTTCCTTAGTTTTGGCGTAGGAGAAACTAAAATTTAACATGTAGAAGTGAGCCCCAAAAATCGTGTTGACCGGTGTTATATTCCAGAATTGTTGGCGTCTCTGTGCTGCATAAGTATTAAGAGATTTGCAGAGTAATGGTAGATTATTAACTGCTTTGTACTAAATTAAAAATATTTAATTTATAGGTGAAGTCTTAAGTCTCAAACTTTCGACAAATTAAGAAAATTCCCTTTGCTCCCTGTGGAAGATTTTCCTTCGTAACTTTCGAGCACCCTTATTCCTTAACAGGATTCAGATTTATTTTAAGACCAAATTATCGAAAAGAAAATAGTGATGGAAAATCTTTCGAAATGAAAGCGTAAACTTTGCCATGCTGTAGACTGATACTCCTGCCCGTTTTCATGCAACAAGCTTCGAAGACATATACGTGAATATTTTTATATAGGGCTTCCATAATAATTACAATGAGCATACGCCTTGAAAGCAAAGTTTAGGTTATTATTTTAATTTCATTTTTCTATGCTTAATACCTTTGTTCTGAAATGAAATTTCCTCAAAAATTACAAAATTTTAAACTTACCTTTAAAATTGTTTGTGCTCATGGGAGAAACATACACCTTTTGATCGCTGCATAGTGAGTGATTTTGCCCTTACTGAATAGAGTTCTTTTCAAATGACGGCGCTACATTCGCGGGAACTATGACGCATTATATTACGTACTTAGTACTTACAAAATAGATGTATGAAGTACTTACGAAATAGATATATGTGTTAACACATATTTAATAAAAAAAAACTTGCATTGTGTGTATTACTAAATGTCATCTCGCTCGCTTTAGCACATTATATACAGGAAA
Source organism: Cheiracanthium punctorium (assembly GCA_038373885.1). Classification (NCBI taxonomy): domain Eukaryota; kingdom Metazoa; phylum Arthropoda; class Arachnida; order Araneae; family Cheiracanthiidae; genus Cheiracanthium; species Cheiracanthium punctorium. Next base: position 6,084 of record JAWZYV010014754.1, read on the forward strand.
TTAAAACTTGCACAAACAGTGCAATTGTAATTAAATTTTTCTCTAGGAGAAAACCGATTTTGAAAAGACCATTAGTCATTTGTGCTATGTATACTAAATATATGTTATTTACCTATTGTGCTATAAATATTTCCTTATACGCATTGCTACAATTGCCATTGTGTGAGTCTATTATTAAAGGAAATTATACTGCCCAAATTACATGATGACATCGCAATCGCTCTGTGAAAGAATCGCTCAGAAAAATCGATCTATTTTTTTAATATTGTGGAAATAATTGCAGAAATATAATACAATTATACGCATATTCAACTATCGTACTTCACAATGCATTCAATTATGTGCATTTCACAAAATGTAATTTATTTTAATGGAAATAAATATCAAGCATTCCGAAATATGTACAATCAAAAGAGGAAATAATCGACTTTTGAAGGTAACATTGAAAGTTATGTAAGAGAAAACATTTTTGTTTCCAGAGCTATAAAAGCTGACCTTGTTCATCTTCATGGTCACACTTTTACGTTCAACTTCTTTGGATTAAGCTCTGAAGATTTGGAGAAGCATAAAGATTTTCGTAAGTTTCAAAGCTCTTTATTAATAGTCTGCCTTCTTTTAGCTTCCTTAGGGTAAGGGCACCAGTAATTGACAATTTAAAAGCAATAATAAGCAATAACTAGTAATTTCTAATTCCTAAAACTATCCAGAAACACAGTTTTTTTCCAAAAACGAACTTTGAAAATTTATGTACGGTATAATTTATTACAGAATATTGGAAATTTCTATTTTTTATAAATTTTATATATTGTCATGTGGGCGACAACAGTTATTGAGAACAAGAACAAAATTTTGGTCCCAGTGATTGGCATTTCCTACTCCAATAATTGACACCTTAGAAATGAGTAGAAAAGCATGATGATATATTTTTAATACAATGACGTAAAAATGACTCAAAAAATTAAATGAAATTTGGTGACATGATAGAAGGTCACTTAACTTAAGCTATACGAGTCGAATTAAAAAAAAAATTGATCAGATTTTGCCCAAATTGTTTTTTCAACTGCGTTATGTTCGCGCATCAAATAAAAATGACTCAGGCGAATGAATTGAAATTTTGTGACATGATAGTTGATCACTCTACTTAAACTATAACGTCGAATTTAAGAAAAAAAAAATGGATCAGATTTTGAGATTTCGCGAAAATTGTTCCAAGCTGCATAAATTTTTGTAGCGCATCACGTAATAATGGTAGTTGTTGTACTTAAACTATAACGTGGGATTTTTAAGAAAATTGAATCAGATTTTGAGATTTTGCAAAAATTGTTTCAAGCTACGTAAATATTTGTTCACACATCACGCAATACAGGCTAAAGTGTCTGAAATGGTGATATGATAGGCGGTCACTGAACTTAAACTGTAGGCGTCAAATTTTTGAAAATTTTGATTAGATTGAGATTTTCCGAAAATCGTTTCAAACAGCGTAAATGTTTGTTCACGCATCAGTAATAACGACTCAAGTGAATGAAATGAAAATTAGCGGCATGATAGGCGGTCACTCAGATTAAACTATAGGGAACGAACTTTTTAAAAAAATTATTATATTTTGAGAATTTTCTGAAAATGTACTTAAAATGCGCAATTTTTTTTACACATCACGTGTGAACGACTAAAGCGAATGAAGTAAATCTTGTGCCATAGTAGGTGAACATCCAACTTAAACTATAGCAATCCAATTTTTTAAAAATATGGATTATTTTTTTGTGATTTTGAGAAAATTTATTTAAAATGTGTACATATTCCTTTGCCTATTACATATAAACCTTTGAAGGGAATGAAATAAAATTAAGCATCATCACAGGCGGCATAATATTTCATAATTTCTGGAGGCATAATATTAAAATATCTGTAGTGAATCAAACAAAATTTAGTTACAGGAGAGGAATGACTTCTTGGCATTAAAAGCTGTTCCTCTAAAATAGAAAGTTAATTTTGAATATAAAATATTTTCTCTATTGAGTATTTCACTCAGCGCTTATACACAGTAAAAAAATTCAGAAACGTTACATACTTATAGCGGAAAGGTTTCCGAAAGTATAGCGTAACCTACCGATGCTCTACTCGAACTAACGATTTCGGAAACATAACCCATATTTTGGGGTAACGTGCTGTCTTATGGGCCCACCTGTCTTCGGTTCGATTCTGATCGTTGCTCCTACGCGCTCCTTCCGTTAGAGTTTGGTGCTGCCATCTAGTTAATGTTACTTGAAACGCTTCATCTAGTGCATGTTACTTTTTCTGAAAAACTCAGAAAGGTTACTCGTTAATTCGGAAACCTTTCCGAAATACTCGGAAACCTTCCACGGATGGTTACTCAATATTTTACCAAAATAAACAGAAAGGTTACAAATCTTTTCCAGAACCTTACCTACCCAGACAGCACATAAGCTTAAATCAAGCTTGACATTTCTTTGAATTTGACGCATTAATGCAAGCTTGACAGTTCAACTCATTCTAAGCTGGCAGTAAGCTTGCAGGAGTCAAGTTGAATTGTCAAGCTTAAATACAGCTTGATTTAAGCTTGGCAATTGCTACTCGCTTGATTTTTCCTTTTTAAAGGAGCGTTGATGACGCCATCTGTGAAAGAGAATGGACATTAATTGTCTAGTGTCCTCAAATTTGCTGAAAGTTCGCAAAAGATGTGTTTATTTTATTACCAGTGCCATATTACCGGCAAGGCAAACGGGGCAACTGCCCAGGGCCTACAGATTTTAGGGCCCAAAAATCTTACATCTTACACTTTTGTAGTTTTAAAATAAAATTACAAAGGATTAAAAAATATTCAAGTTAAATAATTTTTTTAATTATAAAGTATGAACAATGAAAATAATTCAAATTTACATTTGTATATATTAATTTAAACTTATTTTTAATTCTTCGAAATGCTCTATATCGATATAGCATACCAATATGTAGGAAAATAACTAACCACATTTGTAAAGAGAATTTTTAGCGTTAAAAAATAGCAAAATTTTTCAATTATTTGTTACTATAAGAAATATTTACAAAAATGACTAAAGTGTTTGTATTCCATACATGTTATGTTAGCAATTGTCATACAGCATTTCGAAGTAATGTTTTACTATCTGTTTCTTTGATTTCAGATTACTTAACACAAAATTTGTGTTAAGTAAGTAAACCCATTCTATATTTCCAAATATGGAAATTCTTCAAAATAAAATACAATTATACTACGAAATTGATTTCAAAATCAGTCGTTTGTCTCGATTTTGGCCAGCGGCAGTATTGCTTATGAGTGTTGCGAAAGTTTTGAAACATGTGTTGCTCTTAAGTTTATATTATGTTTATTTCCCTATTAGTAGAGTCTCTAAATCACACATAAAATTATTTTAATTTTGATGCATCCCATGGGAAAAAAAAATAACACATCGCCCACTTATCAATCTGGCCAGAAAACCGCTTAATAATTCACTTCAAACTTTAGTCATAGCTGCACAAGGCTCCGGTGGCTGAATGGATAACGGCTACGAAGCGAAAGGTCCCGTGTTCTGTTCTAGCCACGGACACTCGATGGAAAGAGCTTAAAATTACAGCATAGAGGGGGAAAATGCGCGGAAAAGTAAAGTATGTGGGAGCGCGTTCGCCAGCGGGCGCCCCGTGTATTTAGAAAATTTTATTTTTGGAAAATTTTTTAAGCTTGAAATTAAGCTTGAAATGTCAAGCTTAATGCAAGCTGGGCAAGTGTAAACTAGAACACTTGATTGAAGCTTGCATCAAGCTTACACGCCTGGAATTTTCAAGCTTAATTCAAGCTTATTAACTTGATAAATCGAGCTTGCTGCAAGTTTGATGCTAGTTTGCTGTGCTGTCTGGGTAAAATGCAGGAAAATAGGTAAATATGTTTCCGACATATGCAGAAACGTTTCTAAATACTTTACCCGCATGGTTCGGAAACGTTTCTGCAATTTTAAACTATTAGAGCTGCCCCATTTTCTGGGGTAACGTTTCCGAATTTTTTTTTTTAACCGTGTAGTATAACCTGGAATCATTTAACTGTTGACAGAAGTTATAACTATGCTTTCTATACTTTTGCCAATACGCTACTTCCGCTCTTTGTTCTCCTATAATGCTGACGAAAAATCAGGCTTTTGGTAATCTTTCTTGAAATTTCTTGAAAATGTACGCGTTAAATTGTCACCATTCAAAACCATGAGTTTCTTCTGGGATTATAATGCCAGAACCAGAAATTATTTATCAAATTATTATTGCTCCATGTAACTCCTAAAATTAGCAGCGAAAAATCTTGTGGAGCTGTGGTTAGCATGACGGACTACAAATACATTGTGCATATGGGAAAACTCGTTTTTTGACTCTATTTTATATTTTACATTCAATTTTACGTATTTTTTATGCTAATTTTTTTATTATTTAATCACGCTAAGATCTAACACTAACGTTCCAAGTATTACAGTAACGGCATAATAATGATCAAATGAAGTAAAATACTATCCCAAACATAATGTTTCAAACATCGGTTTCGCAGGTATCCAAGTTCAGCAGCTTAGAGTTTGCTTACGTCTCGCAAGCATAAATAGCACCAGCACTCAGAGGTTATCGACTCTGGAACTTATAAGGAAACAAGTGAAGGTTATAACGCATGATTCGGTGAGTGGTCAATCGTCGTAGTCCAGTCTGACAAGCAACACGGCCAACGGAAAATTTGGGAAGAGAGAACATTTTGGGGAGAAAAGAAACTTTTTTGAAAAGAAAAGAAAATTTTGATAAATGTAAGTCATTTTAAAGAGGATTTTCACAAACTCCTCTATCACATTATTAATTCAGTTCCTTATTACATAAACTATAGTGTGTTCCACCATCATTTGTGGGGATGTAGGGAAATTAACTCGTCAAATAGCACCCCAATGTTATTCAAGCTACATCGTATTTATCATACACAGAAGCTAATTTTAATCAATTTATGAAGCAAAATAACTTTTCACAACTTTGTAATTAGAATTTATAAGGGAGGCAAGAACTACCAAATGCGATTTTTAAAAAAATCGCAGGGAGGGTTGAAGGGGGATTGAGGAAATCGATTATTATATAAAGCTTTTAAGCATTAGAAAAATCAGACATGAGATATATAAAATCATTAATACAACAAAACTCCGGAAACCCAGTTAATTATACCAAGATGCTAGAGCGATATCCAGCTAGTAGCTGAAAGCATCAACGGCCTTTTCCCCGTCCGCGTTAAGACTACTTACTAGTATTGAGCACTTCCGGTACTATACATGGCAAACTAGTCTTATTCGTCCCGTTACGCTATCTGGTCGGAACGGTTTTTCATCAGTTACAACCACAACTATATACCAGCATACATCAGAGATTGAAGCTATCTGAATTTAGACTGCAGACATTTCGCAAACTATGGAAATGGCAAAACCGGTTCAAGTCCATAAAAAATTCAGATTCATATTGTTCATGAAAACTCTGATTGATTCTTGGGTTCGTCGTTCTAAAGTCCTGTGTATGTAGAAATTTCTAGTGAAACGTCCACTTATCAGGATGGAACACAAATTTTATTGCTTCTAGAACTTCGTCGAACAATCAGCTGTACATAATTCACTGGCACTAATGGCCAGTAACTCAGAACTCTCAGAAGACTCAGCAATGAAGAATTTAAACACAGCACGCAAAAAACATCTTCTAATAAAAAAGAAAAATGTTGCTTCCAATAGCAAGATTCTCAGTGTAATGCAGCGAACTAACTCAACGCGCAATAGAGCATTCGGTGAAAACTGACTCTGGAGGCCTGTCCTGCACGTATTTATAGGTGTCGCAGGAGAAGAAGAAAAAATACTGGAAAGAGCTGCTATTTCTCGAAGTATCCCCGTAAAGCGCGAATTTTGATGACGTCACGTAAATGGAAATGAGTAATACTAGGCTATTACGCGATATTAATGCAGGAAAACAAACATTACAATCCAAATGGTAAAATAGCGCCAAATGACCGAAATGTAGCTGGAATTGGCGACTTTTTTGGCGAAATATCGCGGGATTGGGTGCCAAAATAAGTCCCCAGAAGGGATGTCAGCTCTAGCATCAATATTTGTCCAGATTTCTAGAAAACTCTCTGTTAACCAATGGGGAACCCAAAACGCCATATCTCGCGTTCTAGTTAACCGATTTTGATGCAACAAAAATGCAAAATTTAATTTTTTGATGCGTTGAATACGAATTTTAAACTATTTTTAACCTCCGGAATGTAGAAAATTCGTAATAATATGCTGTTTTCAACGTATATATGTAGTGATTCTTGGGTTCGTCGTTCTAAAGTCCTGTGTATACCGAAAATTCGTAACAATATGCTGTTTTCAACCTATATATGTAGTTTTAGAAATAACATAAAAATAGTGAATGACTATAGTTTAAAATTGAAAGATTTGTGCTAAAATGGAGCGAGTGTACATCTGTCGCGCATGATCATGTATCGCAAAAAGCGCTTCAATTTTCGCGTTAAGTTTTTATAACTTTTTAAAAAAATAACGGTTTTTAAAAAAATCAGATTGAAATATTTTATACATTTGCAATTACGTCACATGCACTCATTACAAAGCACTTTCGAAAAGGTTCCAACTTGCACTTACGGTATTCTTAACATACTCACCTCTATCATTGCAAATATGTGAAGGCAGTACTGCTTCTTGGTTTGGGTCTTTGCATGCGGTCTTTATGGGTCAACAGCGTGCAAAAACAGCGCAACATGCTCGGTCATGGACAAATAAATTGCTGTATATCATTCATTTCAGTTCCGTAACTAAGTTGGTAGCAATAGGCAATATAATATCTATTATGTGGTCGATCACTAATCACTCACTTTAGAACGTAGCACTGGCTACTCTAAACTCTTGGGCTGCTTGACTCATAGCATTTAACACTAGAACCGCGGTGTTTCAGATATACCTAAAACCGCGGATCAAATTGACCCAACTTGTAGAATTCACGTTGTGTGCAACAATAATGTTATATTTCAACGGTAATGACATTAGTTCAGTCTTAACATTCGCATTAAGCTTAATATTACATTAAAAGTACAAAAATATTGTTGCTATAATTATTATTAGGGCCGCGTCGCTTGAGATAGGCATACCTAAAACCGTGGTGTGGGTCAAATTGACCCAACTTGTAATATTGACGTTGCAATGAAAATGACATAATGGTATGCTATTATACCATTTATTATGTCATTACCGTTGATTTTATGAATAATAATAACATTTATTTAATTTGAACTTCGGATTCCAGACTCGTGGGAAGTTTTGGGTCAAAATGACCCATTCCGCGATATCATGTATACATATTAAAACCAAAAAAAAGATAAACGTTACGAAAGTCAGCGTCAAACCCTCCCAGACCAGCAATCGAGCCACAGAACTATGCCACGGAAGCATGATATGCTAAACATTTCACTACAGAGTTACTTACTCTGTTATGATATTCCTATTTGCCTCTTTAAGAGAGTAACAAACTCATTCAAACAACGCTATTATAGTACTAAAGCAATATTTCAAAAATCTTGTTTTGAACAGGTTTATGTTTTCACAATAAATTTTGAACAGTGACTATCCTAAAATTCTTATACATCGGACTTCTTTTGGATCTTCCAGAAAAGAAAGAAATCGCTGTGTACTCATATTCCAAGGAAATACAAAGGTAGCGCTACAATGAACTTTGTAATAATCGATATTTATTTATGACACTTAGATCATTATGAGACCGACAAACTGAAATCCAAATCACGATTTAAATAGTATTGCATGAATCGAAAGAACTGTGTCATGTTTTAACATGTTTCTCTTTTATCATATGCGTGAAATACTAAAGTATTTTGTTCTTTTCCCGTGTATTTTATTTTAGATATGACTTGCCCTTCTGATCGTATCAAGCCACACTTGTACTGAGCCTCTTAGCGTACGGATGCTATCCACCTAACAAAGGATGACAAGCCACAACCCAGGATCACATACACCGGGATCACAGAATCTTGCTTTGACTGCCGCGAAAAGAAAAAGAAAAGCTGAAAATCCTCACAGTGAACAGTCTCCAGGAAAGAAGAGCGATACTGGAAATGGAGGATCTAAAGGAAGTCCAGGTAGTCAAGTTGGATCAAATTCAAGGATAAGAACTTCTGTAAATCAGGACCCTGACAGTGGACCGACTTTCAGAAATGAGGGAAGTGCGGGGATTGTAGAGGATTCTCGTGGTCTTCTAGCGTTCTTCAGGCGTTGGGTTGGCAGCGAACCTCGTGTTAGAAATTTTGGATCTCAAGAAAGCGAAAGCAGTGCAGTCAATCAAGGGAGCTATCAGAAAAGGAAAAGACATTTGGAATCCCCGAAGTCTCCAAGAAGTCAAGGTCGTTCACAGAGTAGGAGGCGAAAAACTCAAGGACAAAAAACTCAAAGACGGAACACCAACAATCGAAGGTCTCTTGGAGCTCAAGGTGATTCTAAAAATAGAGGATCTAAAGAAAGTCAAGGTAGGACAGTTAGTCAAGCTGTATCAAAGAATAGGAAAAGGCTTTCTGAAAGAAAGGACCCCGTCAGTGGACCGACACCGGGAAATCAAGAAAGATATGGAAATGGAGAGAATTCTCGTAGTCTCCTAGGGTCCTTCAAGCATTGGGTCGGCAGCAAAACTGATACTTTAAATTTTGGATCCCAAGGAACCCAAAGTAGCTCAGTCAGTCAAGGCGGATATCAGGAAAGTAAAATAGGCGGTCCTGGAAATTGGGGGTCAGATAAAATGCAAAGCGGTGATGGAGATAGTGCATCCCCAGGAATACGAGGAAGCTCAGACAGTGAAGACGTATCACGGAGAAAAAAGTCTCGAAACGAGAACACTAACAATCGGAGGTCTCCCGGAACTCGAGCCGGTCGTGGAAATTGGGGGTCTGATAAAAGGCAAAGCGGTGATGGAGATAGTGCATCCCCAAGAATTCAAGGAAGCTCAGACAGTGAAGACGTATCACGGAGAAAAAAGTCTCGAAACGAGAACACTAACAATCGGAGGTCTCTCGGAACTCGAGCCGGTCGTGGAAATTGGGGGTCTGATAAAAGGGAAAGCGGTGATGGAGATAGTGCATCCCCAGGAATTCAAGGAAGCTCAGACAGTGAAGACGTGTCACAGAGAAAAAAGTCTCGAAACGAGAACACTAACAATCGGAGGACTCTCGGAACTCAAGGTGGTTCTAGAAATAGACGATCTAAAGGAAGTCGAGGTAGAGCATGTAGTCAAAAAGGATCAAGGAAGGAAAGGAAAACGAGAAGGAAAAGGCTTGCTAAAAGACAGAACCCTGTCAGTGGACCTGATGCTGACAACAAAAAAAGTGATAGAACTGGAGGGGATTCTCGTGGTCTTCTAGCGTTCTTCAAACGTTGGGTTCGGTCGTAATGCTTCATGTTAAAAAAAAAAGGCAAAAAGATAGGTTGATCCTAGCGAATTAATGAACCCAGAACACTAACAATGGACCGGTTCCTCAAACCTACGGCGGTGCTGGAAATAGTCAATCTCCAGGGAGTCAACGAAGTAAAAAGAAGCGACTAGCTGTGCTACAGAGTTACCAGCATTTACAACAAGAGATACAACATTATGTGGAAGACTGCTATTGCCTCTCAATTAAAAAACAACGGATAAAATTTCATGTCTAAGAGCTTCATTGAATCAACATAGTCTCATTTTACTGTTAGTACTTGTACTCTACCTCCATTGGCTGAACTTCATCATACATATTATCATCATCGGCATTTTGAGCTAAGAAGACAGACAACAAAATTAACAAAAGTTACTTTTTCCATCGCTGATAAATGATATTTTTCAGTATGTTTCATCAGATTAAATACATTTGTACATGCACTTTTGCACCCTGACAACATTTAATCGGGAATGTTAAGCCACATGTAAACTGATGATCGCGAAAATGTTTTTAAATAGTAATCAAATTAAATAATTCGGTGTTCTTGTTACAAATACTGCAAAAAACATTCTAACTTTTTACCGCAATAATAATAGTAATAATGATAAATCAAAGATGTACCTTTAGTGTGATAGCTAAAATACAAAACCCGATAACACACGTTTTGAATTGCCTCTTTGCTCGGTAAGGAAGTAAAGAAATGCTGCGCTCCACATGTTGCAGCTCCGCAGCATAGCTGCCAATAGATATTGTCTGAATTTAATTTTAAACAAATGGCCCCAAGATGTACTTAACTAAATTAAACTTATGTATAATTAAGAAACTTATTTTTAATTTAAGCTATATCCATCTAATCATATTTTTTTAAAAACCAGAAATTCAGTGTATCTCTGACGTCAAGACTTTAGTCATGACGTCAGTGTTCGTCAAACTATTGTGCAATGATCGTGCAAATTGTGTGTGCGCTCACGGATTGCACATTGATTGTGCGGTTAAAAGGTGCAATGCTATATGCACCACTTTTAATAGGATATATTAAAAGCCAGACTATGTATTTTTAAAATCTGTAACAGAAATATGCTTAAATTCATCAACTCTTTTATTCACACACACAAAAAAAAGTTACACAAACAGTCATTCTTAATCTAAAGGACACATTCCCTAGTAAATGAGTGCGAGTGTTGGCATTTGTGAGGTACTTGAGTCACACATTGCCTTGGACTATAGCCAGACCAAGAAAACACAACCCTGTCGGGTACGAGTTGGGCCTAAACCAGCTGTGTGGTTCGGTGTAGGCACATTTGCACTGTGTTGTTGGCCCAGTGTCGGTCCTGAACCAGAAAACCAATCTTGTACAATCAAGAGAGAACGGATTTCAGCACCGATAAGTTTCGATTAGAAAGTTTTTAGAGATACCAAGTGGCGTCGGGGAGGTACTGTGCCAAAGGATAAAACCGATATCAGTTCAGAAGTAAAATTTCTACCCTATGCTGTGCATATCTGGCAATAATCATGCGTTAGTGAATAAATTTTTACCTTAATGTCTTAATACTTGTCATTTACCCATGAAGCTCAAATGCCCCCTCCACTGTTAAAAATATTTACATTGCCTGCTTAGTTTCCTCTTTGCGGTTGGGGTGAGAATTTTTAATGCAGCTCTCATTCGCCCATGGCTCTTCAGAGAAGTCTTTTACTTCCCGTATCATGTCTCTCAGATTTTAATTTATAAAATTGAATTAAATAAGGACTGCTAAAGCCAGTTTCGCATGAATTCAGTCTCTAGATAAAATGATAATTCCAAAATGAGACTTTTGAAAGATCAACGTCGATTTCGTGGCGATTGTGCTGTTTAAATCTAGATGGATTGGTCTATAAGCTGGAGAGAGGAGAATATTAAGAAAATACTTCTCTAGAGACAGTCTGTTTACACTTTGCAAAACAACGAATAATTACGTTCGGGAATATTTTTTCTAAGTTGTCAATGCCTGTGACATATTCAGTGAGTTTCCCTGAGCACACTAGAACATAAAAATCTGTTTAGTTGTTAGGGAGATATATCGACAATTGAAGTAGCGTTTTAGAATAATGGTATAGTTGCTGACAAGCAACGTCATGTCTTCCACTGCGCACGTGTAACACATTTACTTCACAAACTCTTTATTTTGCTATTTGTTTGAGAGTTGTCACTTGTTTGTTACTAAATTGTTGTTTAACTTTACCTGGTGCTGTCTTTTTTATTGCAATAATTTTCTTCCGTACAAATCTATTTCCCATTTTGTTGATGTTTCCCACAAATTTGATAATATTCTGAATTTAAGGTGTTACTTAAAAGTGCTATAATAAATGGGGAAATATGATGTTATTAAGTAAACCGGGATGGCTGACGAGACATACAGGCTACGTTGATGAACTTTTAGCCACACCCCTTTGTACCCGAAAAGTCATGTAACCAAGCGGGTGTGGCTAGCTTTGTCTGGGGTAGCCTTACTAAGATAGTCGCACCCACTAAGTCATATGACTCTTAAAGTGCAAATGAGTGCGACTTAAGTGTCAGCGCGACTTAAGCGTAGTCTTTGTATATCGACAGCGACAGTCAACTGGGAAAGTATTCAAGTACCAGTTAATTTTTCTTATTTTGTTCCTCTAAGAAGTTTTCCAACTACTTCCAGGTGAAAATAAAAGTCCTCAATGAAATTTTGCAGAACCCACTTGTTTCAAGGTTATTCATAACACCCTGTAAAGAAATTATTCCTTTCTTCAGTACCAGTAATAGCCGTGTCCAAATGAAAGAAAGTGAAAAAGCTATTTAAAAAATAGAAATGGAAAAAATAACAATTTAAACTATACATTTAAAGTAAGAGCGAGATGTATACAGAGTGTTTGAAAAAGATGCTAATGTGCTTTAATTCTTTATCCATTAGAAGTAAGCATGCTGTATAAATAGCCAGAACGTACAAATTAAAGAAGAAAAAAAAAACAACGTCAAGAAAACATTATTCTTAATTTTCAAAGAGGGGCTCTTTTTAAATTTGTATACGAACCCGTACGAAAAAAAAAAATACGCAATTTGTAAAATGCTCACCATACACTAAAGATGTTCAAAATTTCAGTCTTTCATCATAAAACCTCTCAGAAATATCTTTAAACAAAACTGGTCAGACGCTAAACATGAATTCAAATGTAAATGTTTATTGCTGGATTTGAAAATATTATGTTATCATCATTTTGGAGCATCCTTTGTTGATTTATCATCATCTATCTATATAAATAAAGCAATGTGTAAACTGTCCGTTAGTTTGTCTGTCTGTCTGTCTGTCTGTGTCTCGCTTAGCTCCGAACAGTAACAATGATTAAAATTGCCAGTTGAAAAAAAAAATTACTTTAAAATAACTGGGTTTTTGCATGTGAAAAGTGCGTCATTTTGGTATCACGAGTTTAAAACCCCTTTCGAAACTCAATCAGAAAACGGATTCACAAGCAAAACATACGCAGTTTATTAAATAATTCCATATTTTATTTTACGTTGCCAGAAAAAGAATTGAATGTTGTTTTTTCACCAGTCAATTATCCAGCATTATTTTCAATTGAGATTTTAAACGGTACACGTTTTCGAATCGCAAGAAATATTTTGCGGTGCTAAACAGGGCCTGATTATGACAAACAGGGACACCGGGCATTGATGAATTTGGGGGCCTCCATCTATGAAATTTGTTTTATTTTTCATAAAATTTTGTTATAAAAAAGAACATTTCAGATTAACATTTCGAGCCTGGGGCAATGGGCAAAGTCGCGATTTGCCCGTGAGATAATAGGGCCCTGGTATTAAATACGCCAATCTGACAAAAATTATGCATACAAATGTATGGAGAGCTGTTTTAGTGCCAACCATAAAGTAAAATGATTATCGTGTATACTAATGCGTAAATTATAAAAGTCACCAAAAGACTTCATTCGTGGCAAATATCTAATCCGTTTTTTTAAATTACACATTAACGATTGAAAAACGAAAATATATTGTATTGGTATCAGTAAAAGATAGTATAAGTAATAGTTCGTAGATATGCTAGGGAAATATTGATCAAAGCACAATATACCGCATTAATAAATATTTCGTGAAACTAAGTGTTCTATTCCTTTTTCAACAACCATCTTACATCACAGCTAACTAAACATTAAGTAATTCTACGTCGCGTTAATATATCCCGCGGTAGTTTCAACAGAAAAGACTGTACAGAACTTTTTTTTTTCTTGGAGATTCTGTTTTGTCACAAGTAGTTATTATCACATTTTGTGAAAATGTTCTCTTCTTCCCTTGCGAAGAGCGGGTACACAAATATTTAATCCTTTAACGTGCAGTGATCCCGCTCTGGGAACACCTAACTCTGACGTTTTGACTGTAACCAGTCACGAAGAATACATTAGATTTCTATAAAAATAGTTGCGGGTGGCATAGCTCCACGAGAATCCTTTACTTTTTAGCACGTCATTTCCCGTCAAAAAATTGTCAAGATTCTTTTTAACAGCACTGACAATTGCTGAAAAATGGAACAATGCGAGAACAGCTGGAAATATTGCCCCATGCTGAAAAAAGTCAGCCTTTGCTATCGCTCGACTTAACTACCAGGAAGAGAGCGGACGATCGAAACGTTCATCGCGTGCCACAGATCTAGAGACCCTTTTTTGACGGAGACTGGTTGTGCCGGCACAGCCAGCTCCGTCAAAAAAGGGTCTCTAGGTCTGTGGCACGCGATGAACGTTTCGATCGTCCGCCCTCTTCCTGGTAGTTAAGTCGAGCGACGGCAACGGCTGCCCCTTTTTCAGCATTGGGAAAGGATTGCGCCTCAAAGGGTTAACTATAAAATAAAACGGTTCTCCACATCATGTAGTATCTAAGGTGGTATAACTTAAATCTAAAAAAGAGTGTGATGTAGAAATGAGATATTTTGAAAGTTAGGAATTTTCGCTGCAAACTGTCACGCTTTTCTTTTTCTGATCACGAATGACACGGACATAGTTTTTGTGTCATAATATTAAAAATGGTCTCAGGTCAGTACTTATACTAACTTTACGAATAACTGATGAGTAACTTTACGCCAAGAGTCAAATCATTGTGCTTATTTTTAGATTCCAAATCACTGGAATCAATTCGAATTATAGATGTAAGAAAAAGTTTCGTTCCCTACCGTGCGGAGAACGGGTACGCAGCTAGTATATAATAAATCAATCTGGTGTTTATATTACTTTTACTGAAAACAGTCACGCACAGAAAAAAGTAAGGCATATTAGTTTTAAAATATATCGGGAAGCGCATGCAAATTTGATTTAATAAATATAGACAGATTTTATAGCTTATTCACATTTTGTCCTACGACTTGAATAGATTTGGCTTCTAATGGAAGTACAAAAAATAGAAGTAAATGCAAACCATAATTAAAAATATTGTACACTGACCTTTTTAAAAATCATATTATGCTTGAAAAAGTAAGCATAGCAAGCACAATGGATTAAGTTAATTTTTAGATATCTGTTAGAGCTACGCTTAATGACCCTCGTTATAAAGGCAATTCGTAATCTTTTTTTTATATTTTTTTTTCCGTCTTAGATTGCAGAAAACGGCCCAGAGCTTATAATTCTCTATGGAACAAATTTTCGGATAATATGCAACTTAGGAATTGTAGGTATTCATAGTGCTACTGAAACAGACATTCTTAACGATTCTTAAAAATTTTTACAAGAGAGCAATTCAGTTTTGAGAAATTACTACTTCTACTCAACAAAGCACAAACATATCGGAAAGATTACCCTCGTTTTCATTTTGACCATGAATTACGCTGTGGTAATTTCGATTAATTGTAACGAGGTAAAGCGTTGTGCGTGATACTTTTTTTCGTCGTTGATTAAAAGCTACAATGATTGCCTAAAAGCGCAAATATCGAGTAACAATTAAATAGACACCTTAGAAACAGCTAACAGTTTTGGAGTTTTGATACGTGACATGTCAATTTCGTTTCAGTAACTGTCATTTCGAGATATTTCATTAACATAACAATAAATAGATTACAGAAAGATTCGTGCTCTTCATGCAGAGTATTTTTTTTTTTTTTTGCCTATTCAATTATTCATACTGTCTTTTATATTATTTTTTGTAAATACGTGTCAAATTGAGCAGAATAACAAAGTTTAACAAAATTATTGTTACGAAATTTCGGGGCAATCCGCTGTTCTGGGCTTTAAAATAGTTCAAAATTCGTATTCTACGCTTCAAATAGTTAAATTTTGCTATTTGTTGCTTCGGTAACTTCACTTACGGGGACTTATTTTTGGCGCCAAATTTGGCGAAGTTTCGCCAAAATTCGCGAAGCTTGACGACATTTTGGTCATTTGGCGCGATTTTCCCAATGGGGCTGGTAAAGTTTGTTTTTCTGCAGTAACTTGCATATAGCTAAATATTTCTCTTCTATGACGTGATCAAAATTCCCGCTTTATATGGAATCTTCGAGAAAAAGATTCTTCTGGAAGATCCTTGTAGCTTCTGCCTCTGCTATAAATTCAAGCGCACTGCCCCGATTGAATTAGTGTGATTCGAACTCTTGTGATTGAGTCAGTGTGATTCAAGCTGCTGTGCTAAGCTTTTTACTGACGCTATAGAAGCAGTGTTTTGGCTTGCTTTTCGAAGCTGATTTTTAAGTGCTGTGTGTAAATTCTTCATTGATCTGTCTTAAGGGATTGTGTAAGATATCTCTTGTATATTTCCACTGAATTTTGCCTGTGGAAGTGTTTTATTTTCTGTGAGAAATACAGCATTTGTGAGAGCTTCTGATCTAAACAGACTGTTAAAAGCACATTACAGCTTGTGAATCTTGTGCAGCTGA
This sequence comes from Cheiracanthium punctorium, assembly GCA_038373885.1. NCBI lineage: Eukaryota > Metazoa > Arthropoda > Arachnida > Araneae > Cheiracanthiidae > Cheiracanthium > Cheiracanthium punctorium. The sequence continues at coordinate 22,449 of JAWZYV010014754.1, forward strand.
TTGTTCGACTAAGTTCTAGAAGCAATAAAGTTTGTGTTCCATCCTGACAAGTGCACTCTTTACTAGAACTTTCTACACTAACTGAACTTTAGAACGACGAACCCAGGAATAGTAGAGTTTTCTGCAACATTATGCTGCTGTTACTGTAAAAGATAGCGGTAAGTGGGTTAATTAAGTGTAGCTGCGTTGGAAAATTCCATGAATGTGCAGGGTTCCCGAAAAGTCCTTGACACATTTCAAAAATTCACAGAAAAGCAACAAATTGTTGTATGGTTCGCTCAATAATGTTTCACAGAATGTATGTTTTCTTCTTAAAACAAATTACGTCCAAAATGTGTTCATAGATGGCGCTGTATCTCCAGTTTTCAGCAATGAAAGCCGATAGGGATTTTTTGTGAATTTGAAGCAGCACTGACGGTCGGTATTATTCATGCCATTTATGGGGATTGCAATTGAGAAAGCGCATTGCGTAGGTTGGTATTTCGAATCAGAATTCATAACTACAGTTCAGAGAAAGTTTCGGGACATGTTTAAGAAAAATCGCAATCCATGCTAGCTAGAACATGGGATAAACTTGAGTACCGTTTAGCTGTGGTTCGAGTAACAAAAAGTGCACACATAGAACTCTGGTAATGAAATATATTGCTTTCTGCTTAATAAAATGAATGAACACTTTACATTACGTTTGTTTTTCTTATTGTGACGGTACAGCGCCACCTATGAACACTATTTGTAAGTATTTTTTTTTTTTTTACGATGTCAATAAAAAAATCGTGAGCCTGTGAAGCATTATTGTGTAAAACGCATATACATACGACAGTTTGTTGCTTTTCTAGGAGTTTTTTTAATGTGTCAAAGACTGCAGAAGCTCAGCAGAACCGATGGCTCTGTATTTGAGTGAATGCTTGAACATTTAGGCTGTCTAGAAAAAACCAGGATACAGTAGAGATATCAGGATGGATCTCGAGCTTTATTGCTTGTAGAAGCTATTATGACAAGAGTATACCATTATGGCAAGCCTACACGAGAGGCATCTGCCTAGGATTGGGGAGTGCCTTGGGCGAAGGACTTTTTTACCCGAGATTACTCGCTCGAAACAAAAATGAATGTGATTACTCGCGCAGGGTATCTCATACACAAGGATGTTTTATATGTTTTTTTTACCGTAAAATCGATATACGAGAGGTAAAAAATAAAAAATAAATAAATAAGTATAGTTGAAGCCATACATTTATAAATACTACTCGAGAAACAGTATAAAAACGTGTTGACATTCTCAGGACTAGAGCCTTTCTCTGAATAATAGCAGAAGTACTCGCGCAGGGTGTGACATACCGGGCGTGGCAATATTAAAAAACCTATTCGAAGAATTCAACAACAAGTTTTTCCCCTTGAAGGTTATGACCTTAAAGTCAGCTGCACCAGGCCTCATCAATTTTGGAAAAAAAAGTTAGGAAGCTACATCGAAAATTAGAAAGCTCAGAAAAATTGCATAAGTACTCGCACAGGAATGACAATCCCAAAGTGGCGATATCCGAAAAGCCTATTTGAAGAATTTGAAAATAAATTTTCCATTCAAGGTTATGACCTACACGAGGTTTCATAAACTTTCAAAATAAATGTACGAAGGCATATCAAAAACAAAAGGGTAGCGGGTATGTTATACCCTATTAAACGTACAGAAATTCCCAAGCAGTAAATAAATGGATAACTCTGTGTAAAACAGAAAGACTTCCCCCAACACCTCCTACATATAGAAAGCCTAACAACTGAAATTTTGACGTCATCACTAGGCTTTCAAATAATGACGGCATCACAGTTTTACTTTCACAAAGTAAAACTATTTAAAATTTCTGGTGAATGCAACAAATATTAGAAAATATCTTCAATAAAAAATTAAAATTAAAATACTTTTCTCATACAAAATTGTTCATTCCGATCTATTTCCTTACCATGTTATCTAATTAGTCATGGTTAAAAACTGCCATTTGATAGAAAATTATATTTTTTATCTCAAATTATTAAAATATTGTTATTCATGAGAAAATTCAACAGAAACTTTTTATAATTTTATTTTGCGAAAATAAAATATTTAACTGTAGGCCAAATGATGACGTCCAAGCTTGGTGACGTAGGAGTTGTTAGGCTTTCTTTATCCAGGAGGTGTTGCTTCCTCAGAAACTGTAATTCCGTGGCTGACGAGAAATTCAACCTGCAGTGCTGACAATTTGGTCACACGCTTTTGAACTCTTAAGAGCCATGTGACCATCTTAGTAATGTAACTATGTAACATTTATCTTCGAGGGCAAAAGGGTGTGACAAAAATGTGAGCACCGCAGCCTATCTTTCTCGTCAGCCCATGGTATTTCCATCTTCTAATTTTAGTTATTTATTTATTTATTTTGTCGAATAATAAAGTACTTGATATTATGAATATAACGTCGATACAATGTCCGGATAATTTAAATTTATTTTTAAGAAATGAAGCCTTTAACCAATATAGCTATTGACACACAAGATACTGATTTCAGTAAAAAAATGTATGTTTAGAGGTTTATTCTTTTATTCTTCTTAAAAAATAAACAATACGTTTGTGACTCCGTTTAATGAAAATAAGAACTCTTATTTAAAATTTACACAGATAATAAGCTGTGAATTTAAATAACTAATATACTTCAGCTTTAGCATTCTTCAAGATCGAAAACTAGATTATAATTAATATGAAAATAAATTATGAATAAATTTTAATGCTAAGTTTTTGTCTTTCAAATCTTGAAGATGCAAGACACATATTATCATACATAGACGAACCTTCCACTATTAAAATAAACACTATTCAGTGTTATGTTTGACATATTTGTCCCTTTACCATTCACAAGCAGCCGCAAAGTGACTGAGAGGATAAGGTATTGAATATGGTAGACTGCTGAAGTGTGAAAGTCCCGGGTTTGGCACTACCACGCGGCTCTCGGTCTAACATTTTAGAGTTTTGGTCGGTTTTCTTCATATGCAACGTGAATGTGGGTTGGAACCTCTTAAAATGTCGTCTGACCAGGGCACCCCAGCGTAAACAGACGTCCCTCTTGTAGGTTTGCGAAAATAAAAATCAGATTATTTTCAACCGCATGCTAATAAAGAATTTCATGATATTAAATGCATTGTTCTATTTCCTTGCAGTGACTCTTTGGGAATTTGCTAGATATACAGTCTTCTATGTACACCATGTTTTTGTTGTTAAATAATCGCTCTTTACAGATCGAGAGCGCGCGCGTTTTTCACAGTATCCTACACATTTAAAGCCTTTTCTGTGCCTTGTTGCATGTATATCTGAATTTTAATACTTACTTTCTTACCTGACCTGGCTCATAGTCACTATAAAAGTGCACGCCCCTTAAGTTAGGGACCATCTTAGGAGCTGCATAAAAAAAATGGTGCCATTAAAAACAGGAAATTTTTGAAAATGGAAATATTGAATTAAAAGTTTTGTAACGTTGAACACATTTGGGTAAAAGGCATTTAGCACGACCAGTTGCTTAATAATGTTGATTTTGAGTCAGAAAAAAAGGTAAAACGTACCATAGTAATTTGGATTTTCCTGTAGAATAACAGTATAAACCGCTGCACTTCTGAGTATTTGTGGAAAAAGGATCGGGTAGCCTTCTTTCTAACCTCATGGGAAGACACAAGTCCCATTCATTTTAGTTTGTGATTGAGAAAAGGTAAAACAGATGTAAACAGCAAAGGTTCAGAAAATTCTAATGAAACACTTCTTGTAAAATATATATTCTTAAAATACGTTAGCTTACAAACTGAGTCAAAACAAGCACAAATTTTCGCGAAATAATTAATACTAAAAAGTTATGTTGAAAAAATGATATCGCAGAACTTTTTCTCGGTAAGGACGTTTACAAGACAGTAACGTGAACTTTACAGGATAATTCTCACGTATTTTAAAAGCATCCTACAACAACAAAATTGTTCGCAAATTTCAGGTACACAAAAATTGTTTTCACTCAGACGCATTTTCCTTTGTGATCCTCTAATGGAGAAGCGCTAAAATGTTCTTGAGTAAAATTCCTTAAAAGGTTATTTCTTTGTGTTTGCATCATTTCCCAAGAACAAACGGCAAATGAGAGCGATTGAGAAATTTGGTAGATACTAATGAGCATGTGTCTGGAATGCGACCTTTTGAATCCAGTTTAAATGAATGAAAATTATTCCACTATTAACTAAATGGTTTGAACTTCTAGATGGATAAAGGAAAAAGAAATGAGAGTTACTTTAAAGTTAACCAGTAATCCTTGAAGGATTCTACAGTCACTTTGAAATCTAGTGCAAATTAAATACATGGACTTATACAGCTTTAAGTAGAAGAATAAGGTATTTGAAAATCTATCAGCGTCTTTACACTTGAGAAGTTGAAAGAAAAGCAACGATGTACAGGGTATCCCAAAAAGGTGGTAACGGGGTTTAATTCTTTATCTATTAGAGATAAGTGTAAATTAGGTCAGTGTAAATTGAAAAAATGTTCAAAATAAGGTCAGAAATACGACTCTCATAAAAAAAACTCTCGTTCATTTTCAAAATGTTACGTTTTTAAAATTTGTATACGGCCCCTGTACAAAACAATTCCCGGTTAGTAAAATGTACCCAATACACTCACGAGATGACATACAAAATTTGAGAATTATACCTTTAAATGTGTCAGAGGTATGAGATAAATATATCGCTGACTTAAACCACTCTTCCGTGAAGCTCGAAGGAAAAAATATCACGACGAATGATTGCATTTCAGGGGTCGTACAGAAATTACGAAAGAAAATCTTTTTTTTTTCCACTCTAGGAATAAACGTATAGATTCAAAATCCTGTATTGTCCTTGATCATTTTTCCTTTAAGATATCTCAGCGACGTTGAATGATGAAAGCTTCAAATTTGGTACATCACCTTATGAGTATATGAGGCACATTTTACTAACTGTGAATGTTTTTGTACGGGGTCGTATAAAAGTTTAAAAAGTGTAACTTTTTGTAAATGAACGAGAGGATTTTTTTTAACGAGTCTTATTTCCGACCAGATTTTGAGCATTTTTTCAATTTACACTGCCCACTTATCTCTAACAGATAAAAAACGTTAAAGCCGATTACCACCATTTTGGGACACCCTTTATATGTAAATGTATATAATGAGAAATATTTCCGTCTATATAAAATGCACTTGCGATGCAAAACCATTATGATCTCACGCAAAACAATTCGAATCGTGTTTCCATTACAAGATTGATCTGTTCCGTTAAATTATGAGTACTCGCCAGGGGTATTGTAATGCTATCCGAAAAGAAGGAGTAATTCATATTTTGATTTATATAAAAGATTTCATTCCATTCCGTGAATACGTCTTTCCGCAATATTATTGCGAAAGCATTCTTGATTTATTTTGGAATCTATCTTGAAAGCAAAATAATTAATAAGATAGAATTTTTGAATACCCTAGAGAGAATGCATTTCAGATTGTATATGTAAAGTTTTCATTGTGTAATGCTTTTTAATTTCCAGCTTCATATTTTGAAACGAGTAAGGCAAAGCATGTTGAAGGGATTACTTAACACCTAATCGAAAATGGTTAGTATTTACTTTGAGAGATACTCGTACACGTTAGAGATTGAAATAAATATTCTTAAGAAATCTTAGTAAAATGAGTATTTTGAATGAAAATTGGATTTATTTTAGTTAAGAATATAACGTATCTCTGTTTTTGCTGCTCTTTAGAAAAATAATTTTACTAGAAGGAAAATAAGCATGTCACATGTCTGACATTTTTTTTTTTGAGTCATGCGTCTTTCATTCCATTGCACAAAGCTATGCTTGGAAGTCTGTTTGCGAATTTATATTGATAAATACGCTTTAGGCAAATTTATTTGGTTTCCCTGTGAAACTACCAAATTCGCGCACTTTCACCATTAATACATAGGTGCTAAGTATTACGGAATATAATTAACCACTTTTTGTGAAGAGTAATTTTCTGTTTATAATATAGCAAAATTTCTGAGTTAAAAGTGTGGCCTGATTACTGTTTTGTAAAAATATTCAAAGAGTTCACTGTTTACAAAAAGTGGTTAATTATATTCCGTAATACTTGGTACCTATGTTAATAGCAAAATGTATAAGCAATTGTCAAAATGAATACCTCTATTTAGCAAATACTAGATTGTTTTTCGAAAAACAAGTAAATAAAAGGGTTTGCTGCAAAAAATAGATAGCTCCAACTTTTCAAGATAGCCGAAAACTAAAAAAATTTCGTTGATTCAACACAAACTAACAAGACAGCCAGCTTAGGCTCTTGTGTTACACAAGTACTAACGATGGAAGCTATATCCTTTTGGTACCAAACGAAACATACTTTTTTTTAGTGCAAGATAGTACATATAACTCCAAATTCCCGCAGAATAGAGCGACCTCCTTCCGTAATACATAGGTGCTAAGTATTACGGAATATAATTAACCACTTTTTGTGAACAGTAATTTTCTGTTTATAATATAGCAAAATTTCTGAGTTAAAAGTGTGGCCTGATTACTGTTTTGTAAAAATATTCAAAGAGTTCACTGTTTACAAAAAGTGGTTAATTATATTCCGTAATACTTGGTACCTATGTTAATAGCAAAATGTATAAGCAATTGTCAAAATGAATACCTCTATTTAGCAAATACTAGATTGTTTTTCGAAAAACAAGTAAATAAAAGGGTTTGCTGCAAAAAATAGATAGCTCCAACTTTTCAAGATAGCCGAAAACTAAAAAAATTTCGTTGATTCAACACAAACTAACAAGACAGCCAGCTTAGGCTCTTGTGTTACACAAGTACTAACGATGGAAGCTATATACTTTTGGTACCAAACGAAACATACTTTTTTTTAGTGCAAGATAGTACATATAACTCCAAATTCCCGCAGAATAGAGCGACCTCCTTTTTGCAGCATGTCGTTCAGTTTTAAATATCAGTGATAGACGAAATCTAAAAATTGTGACCTGTATACGCTAATTACACCCTCCAAAAAAAGTATTCGAGCAAGAGAGAAATTTCCTACTTTAGATTTGCGAATAATAATTTAGTTTTTGAAAAACGCACAACTTGATAGAAATATGGAAAGCCATAATTATACACAGCCTAATTCATATTCTATGATAAATAAATTTTAATATACGAAACCAACGTAGGAAATTTCTGTCTTGCTCGAATACTTTTTTGGAGGGTGTACATCTGCGGTAAGTCTCTTTATGCCAAGATTTTAAAACATTTACAGCAGTATCTACCAAGGGGCACGATTTTTTTTTCGTTTGTCTTCATAAGCTGCCTGATTTAAATCTCAGAGCCAACGTGGCCATTTTTTAGACAGATGGTATGGTAGTAACCCTGCATATAATTTGGTAAATACAAAATTTCGTCTTTAACATTTCAAGTGACCCACTGTGCTCATAGTCGTTTTAACCTAGGCATTTCAAATTACTGCGCTCCCCCTCCCACTATTTCCAAAGCACCGCCCCCCCCCTCCTTCTCTTCTTACCTTGGCAGTTTTGGTACGGGAAAGATTTTCCCTTAACTTGCTTTTGATCATTGGAGAGTATTTCCATCTTTTTCATCAGTTATTACCATCATCAATGTGTACCATATGTTTCATAACTTTTTTGCGCCCTAGGCAAGCGCCTAGCATGCCTATGCGGAAAAGCGGCCCTAACTGTGCTGTGGTAACTGAAAAGTTTTGTTTTGGGAATTCGGCAATTGGGACTAAATAATGCAGCGAGGTCGGGAAAAGAAAAATATTTTTTTCAAGTTACATACGACTTTTGCACCAGACTGCAATAGGTACGCAGACTGCTTATTCAGTGCTGTTGGAATACTTGTTCAACATTTCATCATGGAATACTATTTCATCATGGAATTCCAACATTTCATCATGGAATATTAATTGAACTACAGTCTTACTTTGGAGGAACGAAACATCGTGGTTTGCTTCCATTGATCAGATTACAAACCGTTTCATACAGCGAAGATTCTCTGTTAAGTATTTCTGCTAATTTTGCTTCATATTTTATGGGTTATTCCAAACGTAATAGGAGTATTTGAAAAGTAAGTAAAATGATTCTTCCTCCTTTGTTATTTTACACATTTATTATTACAGATAATTTAAATAATGCATGCACCATGAGGGCCTCCGAGAAAATTTTTATAACGCGGGGCGAAAGTCTTCCCGGCCTCTTTCGTAAAGCGCAAAAGTTTCGAAAAAACAGGAGGGGCGGAAAGAATATATATATATTATTTTTTTTTTTGTAAAACTGCTATTTTTAATGATTTTCATATAAAATGCTAAAAGGAAAGAGAGTGGGAGGGAAGTTTTTCTGATATGTAAGTGTATTTTTAATTCATGTTCGAAGGTTGAAAATATACTAATATTTAAATGGTAGAATTAATATTTCTGCCATCTAAGTCATTCTAGAATTATGTATTCAAAATTTAGTCTATTTAAGAAAAAAGATTTTCATTATGGATCTATAAATGAAATTCGTAACACCCTCTGAAAAATTCACGGACGCACTTCAGCTGAATACGGGCCCACTCTAACTCGCACGGGCCCAGGGGCCCCGTCTGCCACCCCCCCTCTCGTAGGGCCAATGCACCATTATACATGTCACTGTCCCCACCATAATCGACTGGATAAGATCGGGACCATCGTGATTCTACCGGGCCTGCTTGTGCACTCTGATAAGTCATCCAAAGAGGCCTGCGGATGCTCACTTATTGGTTCCAGCACTTAGATACGTCATCTAACGGCCGAATCTAACCAATGAGGAAACGTACGTAGCCCTCTTTCGGAGTGCACAAGCAGGCCCGGTAGAATCACGGTGGCCCCGATAAGACAGTGATCGTGGTAGATGGTTGAAGGTCCCGCTTTCGAATCCATCGCACGGTCTCACGGCCCTCTACCCAAGGCACTCCCCTGTGGAAAAGCACCCCTCGTGTAGGTTTACCCTAACACGAAACTCAAATACATATACATATCACATTTGGAGGAGAGAGTTTACGAGAACCTGATCACATAACGGGCGACAGCGACACGTGTGTAGCCGTCCTCGCAGTCGTCAGTTCCCCTTCATTTCATGCCCATTTTATGTACGAATTTTTAGCGTTGTTGCATTTGGAACATACATTTTCGGACTTGAGTGCTTGGTTTAAAGAATCCACATATAGGTCCACGAATAAAGTTTATAGCAGATTGAAAGTTTTTACAAGCACAGGGAAATTTAAATTTTACAACATACGAGAAATGGTGAATTGAGCCAACGACCGCACGGATAGGTGATTGGCACAGAGTAGGGTAAAGCCCCGACCTTTTGAGCTTTTGACGCACCCACAGTGTGTCAAAAGTTTACACAAACTTAATTCATGTTCGAAGCTCATTAAAAAAACTCATTAACAATGATTAAAAAAATTTCACTTTCTATGTATAGGCTTATATTGTATAAAATTTCAAAAAAGACCAGATTTATTTATTTAATTGGAAATTTGTTTTATGATGTGCAGGTCAGAACCATCTAAATAACTTCTTGAACTACGACTTTTTTCGACAACTCGCTCTGATCCAAATCGTTTATAAGGGAAGGCAGTTGTTTTCAAAGAAAAGTTATTTTGAAAGTATTTGATTTTTTTTCACTTTTGAACATCGAATTTCTTTTTCAAATCTAACATTTAAATTTTGAATACAAATTTTTATATTTTATTTACTCAATTTGTTTCTTAAATCATTCGACATATGATTGATGGAAATGTAAAATTACTAAATGAAAATCCCATCAACCTTTAACTTTGCACGAAATATATTTGCAGTAGTGCTTCGAATAATTAAATTTAATATATTCTTTTGGAACAGTTTTTGATGTACTACCTTATAATTTCTAAACATTCTTTAAAAATGAAATGAAAATGTATTATGGGTAGTTTGAAGTATACTGGATCTAATCAAAACAAAATTTTGTACATGAACTTCCCAGGTGGTATAATGGCTTAAGAACCAATCTATCACGCCTCGGGTCCAGGGTTCAAATCCCGGCTCGGGCATGGATGTTAACTTGTACGGGGGGTAGCGGTGGCCGCCCACTGGGTGCTCCCATTATAAAATGACCAGTAATTCGGGCCTTAGTAGTGACAAAATGCTTGATGAGCAATTGCCCGCCCATTGGAAATATACATATACAGTAAAACCTGTGTTGAATGAACCCCGTACTTAACGACCATCTGGACCATGTCTCAGCGGTCCGGAGTACCATAAAATTATAAATAATGGTTTATTTTCCTTATTGAACGACCACCTGCCTGACGTGACCAACGACCACTGTGTATAAGAAACAAATTTATTTAAAATCCTATTTTAACGACCGCGAATTCTTAAAAAAATTCTTATTTTCCCCTGTTTGAGTAAATTCGTTGTTCGGATGCTCAGCAATCACGCGGTATGATGAAAAAGAAAGTTGACACTTGTTTAGTTGAGGTGTAACACAGCTTCCAGTCACTAAATAATCCATGGAGTCACTGAACGCAATAGTGTCATGCACGCAGTTACTTGTGTTACTGCTTCTTGGAGGATATTTATTGAAAATAGAATTTTATGCAGTTAGACATTACAGTGAATTGTTCAGCACAATTTCTTCCTTTAAAACATGTCTTCGAAAAATAATTCTATCACAAAATGTGCGCACCGTAGGAAAATACTACCGAGAATCGGGATGGGACTATTCGGCGCGACCGTTTCGGCGCGAAACTCACTATGACGCGGCCTTCTCGGTGAAAATCTATGTTTCTCATGCATGAACAAAAAAATTGTGATGAATAGAAATTTGTGTATTGATTATGAATAGTGTGTATTGTTATGAATAGAAATTAGCTTCAACTTCTCTCGCAAAGGGGCCAGCGTTAGCATATTTTCGAGTGGGCCCCCTGAGGCGATGGCCGGACAACTGATGTTTTTTTTATTTTTTTGGTCTCGCAAAGAGCCAGCGTTAGCATATTTTCGAGGAGGCTCCTTGAGGCGATGGCCGGACCCATTTATGTTTTATTTTTTGGTCTCGGAAAGGGGCCAGCGTTAGCATATTTTCGAGGGGGGCCCCCTAAAGCGATGGCCGGACCCACTGAAGTTTTTTTAGGTCTCGCAAAGGGACCAGCGTAAGCATATTTTCGAGGAGGACCCTCGAGGTGAAGGCCGGACCCACTGATGTATTTTTAGGTCTTGCAAGGGTGCCAGGGTTAGCATATTATCGAGGGTGGCCCCCTGAAGCGATGGCCGGACCCACTGATATTTTTTTTGGTCTCGCAAAGAACCAGCGTTAGCATATTTTCGAGTGGGCCCCCTGAGGCGATGGCCGGACAACTTATGTTTTTTTTTTTTTGGTCTCGCAAAGAGCCAGCGTTAGCATATTTTCGAGGAGGCTCCTTGAGGCGATGGCCGGACCCATTTATGTTTTATTTTTTGGTCTCGCAAAGGGGCCAGCGTTAGCATATTTTCGAGGGGGGCCCCCTGAAGCGATGGCCGGATCCACTGATGTTTTTTTAGGTCTCGCAAAGGGACCAGCGTAAGCATATTTTCGAGGGGGACCCTCGAGGTGATGGCCGGACCCACTGATGTATTTTTAGGACTTGCAAAGGGGCCAGGGTTAGCATATTATCGAGGGTGGCCCCCTGAAGCGATGGCCGGACCCACTGATGATTCTTTTTGGTCTCGCATAGGGGCCAGCGTTAGAATATTTTCGAGGGGGGGCACTGATGTTTTTTTAGGTCTCGCAAATGGCCAGCGTTAGCATATTTTCGAGAGGGCCCCCTGAAGCGATGGCCGGACCCACTGATGTTTTTTTTGGTCTCGCGAAGGGGCCAGCGTTAGCATATTTTCGAGGCGGCCCAGTGTTGTTTTTTTAGGTCTCGCAAATGGCCAGCGTCAGCATATTTTCGAGGGGTCCCCCTGAAGCGATTGCCGGACCCATTGATTTTTTTTTAGGGTCTTGCAAAGGGGCTGAAAAAAGCACTGATTATATTGTATTATACGGAATTAAAATTGTTTTAAAAAAAAACTTTATAATAATCTTTATTTTTCTACATTATTTAAAGTAAAAATGAGTTTCGCGCCGAACCGGCCGCCAAAAGTACCGCCCAATATTACCAAACCGACCGAGAATTACGTCATTGTTTTGAAAAATGAGCGATGCCCATACCGGCGAGAGTATATTTATATATTTAAGAAAATGTATCTGGTAACAGCACTGATTACTATTTTATTTTTAAAGTGTCTACATTTTTACGAGTGTAAGTGATTGGAAATTAGGTTCCATGTAAAATTACATTTCCTATGTTGATATGTATACAGCCCTTTGTAAAAAAGTATCGGGCATCGGTTAAAAAATTGTATCGGTGGATCCCTAAACATTTTACTCTACTAACAGGGATGTCGATACCCGTAATATAATTGGCCACAATTTGCAAACAGTAATTTTTTAAATACCTTATTAAATGATAAACAGCCCATTAATTACGATAATTATTATTAAATGATAAACAGCCCGTAGTTGGCAACTCTACTACTAGTCAAGAACATTCAAGATGGAATTCAGAGAACAATATTTAAAAATTCCATATAAGCTTACGGAAAGTGTGTTAAAAAACACGACTGAGTACAGTGAGAAAGGCACTTATGCGAGGTAGTGCTTTCCACATTTAAACCAAATACATGCCCTGTGTTCTTTTCGAATTCCAAAAACAATTAATGCAATTAATAATGGATTATACTTTCACTCAAGAATGTTATTAATATTATGTATTACACACACACACACACACAAACAAAAACCGACCAGGCTTGGATAAATTACGATAATTAATTAACTTCTTTTTCATGCTTCACATGAATGAGAATGAAATAACCATGAAAGATAAGAACAAACACAATGGCATTGTTGTAATTGCTGTTTGACACACAATTGTGATGCTATTCAACACAAACCCCACATATAGAAAGTCTAACAACTCCAGCTGTGACGACATCATTAGGCCTACGAAACTGCCGTTAACACAGATTTCATTTCACAAAGTAAAACAGTCTAAAATATTTGGTGAATGCTACTAATATTAGAAGATATCTTAAATTACACGCTTAAATCTATTGAGTAGAATAATAATCAAACGGAGTACATTTTTACTCAATTTTTGACTTCAAACAGCCATTCTCCCGATTGAGTAAAATTTGCTCCATTAATCGACAAAAATCAATCGAGCGAAAAATTCTCAATTTTTGAGCATTATACAACAGCTCCATTTAGGCTAAATAATAATCAAAAATGAGGAGTGTCTGTCCGTTTTTGATTAATATAACTGTACTCAATTATGATTATTATTTAAGCTATAGAATGAGCGTTTTAAAAAAATCAGCCCTTTTTTAATTAATATATCTGTACTCAATTAAGATTATTATTTTAAGCTATATAAAAAGAGTGTTTTATTAAAATTTGTTGATTGTCATTAATATATTGAATGATTCGTTTTCTTCATTTTTTATTATCAGAGCTGTAATCTATGATTATATTCCCGAGAAAATAAATTTTAAATCAAGGCAAATACGTTACATATATCTTAAAATATCTTAATACATTATAAAAAAGTATTTTTTAATAAATAGAATATAACTTCACTATAGTCTCTAGTTATAAAACGAATTCACAGTACAGTCAGAATACACAAATGCTATCTTGTTTAAACCAGCTGTGAGATTTAATTAAAGCAGCAACCCAATTTATTGACATGAAAAGGTAAAATACTACTTACTTTGAGGGGAGATATCATAACTTCATTTGTTTTACAACAGCTTTTTATAATCCAATCGTAAGAAACTATGTCATAAAGCGAAATCTTTACCTAAAGCATCTCCTCCATATCTAGGCTGAATTAATTTCACAACTCTGAATATGAAAAAGATGCATTTGGTATTCGGATATAAAAACAAATTATCACAAGCTTATACACACACAACTAAGCCGTGAGCCATGTTTGACTATGAACCGTTATCCGTTGAAGCGTAGTCACGTGATGGTAATAGGATATGGGTCGTGGGGGAGAAGAGAGAGAATACTCAAATAGACAAAAATATTGTGAAAAATGGAGTATAATTGAATCTAGCGAATCCTGAGCATTGAGGGGAATTGAGGAGATAACAAATTATTGTCTTAAATGAGTATTTTTTAGCGTTAAAGGATTTAAATCAGCCGATAAGAAATTTAATCAATAAAGGAGTGTCAGTTTTAATCAATAGATTTAAGCGTGTATACATTAGAATTAAAATACCTTTCTCGTACGAAATTATTCGTTCTGAACTATTTCATTGTCATATTATCTAATTAGTCACAGTTAAAAACTGCCATTTGCTTTAAAATTCTATTTTTTTAATCTCAAGTTATTAAAATATTGCTATTTATGAGTGAATTCAAAAGAAATTTTTAATAGTTATATTTTGCGAAAATAAAACTTTTAATTGTAGGTCTCATGATGACGTCAAAGCTTGTTGACGTCGGTGTTGCAAGGCTTTCTATATCTAGGAGGAGTTGTCAAATCCCAATGCGCTCACGGTAATCTCACAAGAACATAGTTAACAGAATGAACAAGGTGCCCGTAGTAACGAAGATTAAGTTTTGTCATTCCGTTGCGATGATAGAGGCTTCCAATAAAGAAGCCGTCATTTCATGATCCGATTTAACTAGTCTACGTTCGACTTCGTTAGTCGAAAACTTTTCGCTTAAACTTAAGACAACTGAACTATATTTGTGGTTGCTTAAGTTTAAACAGTACGATAATAATAGATTAAATCAATGACAGGTTTAAAAAAAAAGTTTTAGCAGCTGTCAAATTATTATATATTATAGTGTCGATGAACTTTGAAAAATAAACCTATGAATACCAAACACATAAAATATAAGTTCTCGCAATCTATACCCTCAAAGAATACAACTGTAGATTTACAGATACAACTGGCAACTCATTCCCAGATATATAAAATGAAAAACATATTAATTATTCATTAAAACTTATATTGATTCTAAATGCTATAAAGAATGAAATTTAAGTTTACATCTATAGTTCCAAATATTTTTTAATATCCCCGATAATACTTATAATACCACTAAGACACTTTTATACCAGAGATATAAGAGAAATGCACTCTGAGCATTCAGTAAAACTTTTATTAATTCTAAATTCTGCAGACTTTTCTGCACCCAAATTTTAAGCATAATCTGGGAAATATGTTCTAATTTTCAAAACTATTTGGAACACGCATTATGGAAAAGCTTTCATTTTTGTTTGTTTGTTTGTTTGTGGGATTACGGCCGATTAGCTACGCGTGGGCTCTAGGCCGATGGGTGGGGTGCCCTCCGTGGGGGTCTTTTTAAGGGGTCCTAACCCGTATTTACGCTAAGTTTCGGAGAAAACCACGGAGAACTCCGAATGGTTAGGTCGACGGGCGCGCGATGGGACCCGAACTCGAGACCTTCACACTTCGCCCGTCTACCATTTCCAGTGGCATAACCACTGTGCCATGGTGAGGCCCGCTTTCATTTTTGAAACACGAAGATGCAAAATTGCTGCATTTCCAGTTTTCTATACCCTATCATTAAAATCTCTATTAGACATGCTTGTAGCAAAAATAAAAATTTCTAGGGATCGACCGATACCATATTTTAACCGATACTTTTTTACAAAGGGCTGTACACATATCAACATAGAAAATTGAATTTTACATGGAACCTAATTTCCTGTCACTTACATTCGGAAAAATGTACATACAGAGAAAATTTCTCCAAATGCAAGTTATGGGAAACGTGGTCTATGGAACATAACTGCCGACTTTCCCGAAACTTTCGGAAGCTTTCCAACACAATTTCGAGCAACTTGCACTGGCAATTTGGCCTTATTTTAAGCATAAATTGCTATGTAAAAATTAGTTGGGGAAAATCTTTGGTAGCTGTGACATGTTAAATTTTGTATTATAACATGTATACAGTCCCTTGTAAATAGTATCGGGTATGGGTTGAAATCTGGTTTCGGTCGATCCCTAGTTATTAGAGAAGTGTTGTCAATGTTAATTTATGTTTTCTTGGCTTGGCATCCGATGTGGTGAGAATGACCGAAACCGGTTGACGACGTGGCGTCACTTAACCAAAGAATGACTGCAACCGGTAGTACCAGTGCATAACCAACCGGTGAAATATCGAACGGGCCCTTTATGTTTACAGCATGATTTGTTCTCATGATTTACATGCTTTTTATTATATTATATCTATATAAAAGCCTTTTCAGTGACAATCAGGTAATTATCAAATAATTTCCAATTCTATTGATAAAATTAAGTACGCTTAAAATTTTGTCGAAATGTTTCGCATTACTTGAATTCAAAGACCGACCCTCCTTAAAGACCACATTTTCTTGGTCCCAGTGTTGGTATTTAAAAACAGGTTTCACTGTATATGCTTACATTTATGATTTTAAGATTTTTTTTAAACACATTCGTGGTTTAAACATGAGTATGTTTTGTTTTTCAACTCATAATGCCGTGCAAAAAAATGTGTAAGGTTTTCCGAAATTTGGAAAAATTCACATTTTTACTGTAATTTTAAATATTTTTAATTAGTCCGCTTTTGAATTGTTTTTCAGTTACCTTCATTTCTTGGGTTCCCATTAGTCCTTTAAAAACTCCCATGTAAAACCCTCATTTCTCATTGGCCCTCGTAAGCACTATCTTGAATTCTTATTTTTTTACTATATAAACAGAACAAATTTTCCATTCTTATCGTAGCGCTGACATTGGCACCTGTACAAGCGGAAACAGGTAGGCTATTTTAATATTCGTTTTGGTGCTTTCATACGTTGTCTTTTAAAATTTATATATTAAATCTGAAGCCTCCGCGCTCACATTCAAATGTTAATTCTGTGCATTCTTTTTTATGTATACCCTACCTATGCTGTGTTTTCTTCTCTCATTTCCCAGTAGTTCTGCCTGTGAGTAGTTTGGCATTCTTGCAGTTGATGAGGGATGGCTTTTTCTACAAACCGAATTGCGTTTCCTTCCTATTTTTATTTACTTCCAAATGAGAATTTTTATTTTTATGCTTGCATATACAAAATGACTCAACAATTAAACAAAGACGTTTTCAGTTCATACATAGAATACCTAAAGATGTGTGATTTTCTCATAGAATACACAAGAAAATTATTTGCTGCTGAGCCTAACGATGGTTTTATAAGAATGGCTATACTGATAAAGCGAATCCTGCCTAAATTCATCCATAAAACAGATTTCAAATTACCTTAAAATCGTGTTCAAAGCGATTTTCTCTTATTTACGGCTCTTCATAGAAGAATTAAGGTTGGGTTGCTGACTCTATTGACCGTCATCATAAATCAGTTTATTGACCGATTCCAGTTTTATTATTGGTTTAAAAACTGGAATCGTCAATAAAACTGGCTTATAATGACGATCAATAAAGGTCTGCATCCCAGCTTTTGTTTTATCTATTAATAATATTTTTTTTCAAATGCTATTAAACTGATGCTCAATAAAGAAAAGAAAGTAATTAATTTTTAGTCCCTTAAACTGCAATGTTGAATCGCACTGATAAATCTAACCAACGGAGCTGTACGTAGGAACCGCGCTAAATCGCTCAAACTTTACATTCAACAAACCAACACCTCCTAGATAAAGAAAGCCTAACAAATCCTACGTCACTAAGCTTTCACGTCATCAATAGGCCTTCAGTTAAAAGTTTTATTTTCATAAAATAAAACTATAAAAAGTTTCTGGTGAATTTACTCATGCATAACAAGATTTTAATAATTTGATATAAAAAATATAATTTTATGACAAATGGCACTTTTTAACCATGACTAATCAGATAATATGATAAGGAAATTGATCGAAATTAATAATTTTGTATGAGAAAGGTATTTTACTTTTACTTTTAATTTTTTCAAGATATTTTCTAATATTTATAGCATTCACCAGAAATTTTAAATAGCTTTACTTTGCGAAAGTAGATATGTGATGACGTCAAAGTTTCAGTTGTTAGGCTTGCTATATTTAGGAGGTGTTGAACAAACTTGAGTAACCAGCATTATTCAACGATATCCTCGAATTTATTCCGTTAAGGACATGAGACCAAACTTTAAGCGAATCAGAAACGTAATTCCAAGCTTGAAATACAGTATCTCATGTAATACTTTGAGGATTTACTAGTTGTTACTTTACAAGATAGAAAACTATTCTTAAATTTCCCCCAGTAATTTTACCCAATTAAAATCATAATGAAAATAATGACTGCAGCACATCCGCCCACTAATTTTGTAAAATTAAATAAATCATCATAACCAAGTAAACCAATTATTGATTATAATGATTCCTTTTTATTGATTCAAGTTCAAAAATTCTTCTGGATCTTATTTTCAGCTGCTGCTAAATGCCATGTCAAAACATCAATTTTAACGCACTACTCGACGATCACCCATAAGTACATTTTTCTCGAAATAATTATAAAACGCTGGTCGGGAAAAGTTTCGTTCTCATAAAGAAGTTAACTCCTCCAGTGAAATAACTAGTTCCAAAATATCAACAATAAACATCTAAAATTAAATCAACTGTGAAAAGTTAATTTACAGAAAAATAGAAAAATTTATAAAAATTAACCTATGTTCTTTGAAAAAAGTTACGCGCTTACAGTGTGTTAAGAATGTGTACATATTAGGGATCGACCGGCACCAGATTTTAACCGATACCCGAAACTTTTTTACAAGGGACTGTATACATATCATAATACAAAATTTAACATATCACAGCTACCAAAGATTTTCCGCTACTAATTTTTACACAACAATTCATGCTTAAAATAAGACCAGATATCTAGTGCAAATTGTTCAAAATTGTGGTGTGAAACTCCCGAAAGTTTCAGGAGAGTTGGCAGTTATGTTATGCAGACGACGGTTCCCATCACTTGAATTTGGAGAAATGTTTCTCTGTGTCTACGTTTTTTCGAATGCAAGTGACAGGAAATTAGGTTCTATGTAAAATTGAATTTTCCATGTTGATATGAGTTCGGACGGTAAATTTTTGTAATTATAACAAAAATGACTCACCTTTACTTGCATGGAACAGAAACTAAGGATAAGAACTGGAACAATGCCAATTGTGACGACTTCTGTTCTTGAACTAAAGAAAAACTCGAATTTGAATGATAAACTTCAAAATTTCTCACATTATATCTTGTTTTATTACGATTTTGCACTGACTTAGAAATAATACAAAGCATCAATAGAATTCACAACCTAGAATACACTCGATTTAGAAGCCGCTACGAAAACATACAAGAATTGCGATTCTGAAAAACAAAAAAATCAACAAAAACTATCAATGCAAATCTACTACAACACGATATACAAATATCAATATAAAATTAATGTCTTAGACGATGCAGGCCTGCCAACTAGATGTGTTTTGGAATGAAAAGTTCTTTGGGAACTCAACATCCTCCCCCCCCCTTCCCCCCGGGAGAAGTGCCGTTACATTTGTTTTGGGTCTAGTCTGAACACCACCATCAGTCTGAATGTTTATTACTCTGATTTTCTTGTAACTCGACCCAATTTCCACTGTAAAGGTGGGGCTTGTGAATCGTGTATCATGACTAGATCACCTACCTTCGCATCATCCTTACGTGAACACCATTTTGTTCGATGTTGTAAATTAGGAAGGTAGTCCCTGGACCATCTTGACCAAAACTGCTGTTTGATTTTGTTAACTAGCTTCTATCGCGTGGATAGGTTCAAGGTGGCAAGGGGTGGTAATTCTGAAATTTCAAGCAGCGGAGTACCGATAAGAAAATGTCCAGGGATGAGAGCACGGGCATCTGTAGGATCGGAAGACATGTACGAGAGGTCTTGAGTTAATACAAGCCTCTGTTTGGCAGAGTAACGTGCTCAGTTCTTAGAAATTCAAGATTTGATTTACAAGTCTTAATGATTCTTAGTCAGTTTTACGGACGCTTCCCATAGTCCACCGAAATGGGGGGAATACGGCGGTATGAAATGCCACTTTATTAGTTGATTCGCGAAAAAATTCTGAACATCGTTAGACTGAAGTAGTTTAAGCAATTCTTTCAGTTGATTAGAGAGGCCTCTGAAGTTTTTCCCATTATCAGAAAAAATATCTGATGGGAGACCAACTCTACCAATGAATCTTTTGAGAGCCGCAAGCAGTGCTTGTGTTGATAAATCTGAAACCGCTCCTAAGTACACATGCAAATAAATACGCAAATATACGTTGTAAGTTTGATTTTACTTCTGAGTACGTTTGGTTTCGTCAGAAAAGGACCTGCGTCATCGAGCCCAGTTTTCGAAAAAGGTCGAGTAGGTGTTATTCTATGTTCGGGTAAATCACCCATTAACTGCTGACATGTTCGAACCTTTAAACGTTTGCATAGAAGACATTTACTTTACGTACAGTGGAGCGTCCATCAACAAACCAATATTTTTGTCAAAGTAGTGAAATTACTAATTGTGGGCCACTACCCAGACAGCACAGCAAATTTGCATCAAACTTGCAGTAAGCTTGATTTATCAAGTCAATAAACTTGCATTAAGCTTGATATTTCAAGTGTGTAAGCTTAATGCAAGCTTGAATCAAGTGTTCAAGTTTAGACTTGATTCAAGCTTGACTTGAATCAAGTGTTCAAGTTTGGCTTGAATCAAGTGTTCTGTTGGCTTGAATCAAGTGTTCAAGTTTACACTTGATTCAAGCTTGACTTATGATGTTAATGACGTATGATCGAGCCAGTCAAATAATTATTCTTTAGGAGGAGCATTGGATGCTTTCGATCTTAATCTAAAATTTCATGCTGAGATAGTCGCCCTCCTACACTAATGATTCCATCTGTGTCGAGAAATATGTTAAGAGGCAAGAGCTTGCTGTTTTTAGGAAGAGGAAGTCTCTTTTTCAAATGCTTGATTTCTTCATGAAAATCTGACTCTTGTACTGTTCGAATAATAATCTTGGTAGCATTTTCGATCTCTTCTAATAAAAATACACCATTAAGTTTTTGGGTTCTGTAATTCTTTATGAATCGCATGCACCAAGCAATCACTCGAATTAGGCGAAATGATGAATACTTCTTGATGATGTCTAATAGATATTCATTTTGGCTGTTGATTCCAATATTGGAAACTATTGCTGCTGACTTTTCTTCTAATTTTACGTCTTCTCCATGAGAAGGCAATAGACTAGTAGATGGAAACTGCAAACAGTCCTGACTTAACCAATGCGGTCCTGACACCACAGATTGTGAACTTTAAGCTGGGAAGCAGATATACCGCATGAAGCACAGTTGGTTGGATTCTCTTGACTCCTTACATGATGCCAAGATTCTTAATGGGTCAGTTCTTGAATTTTTGAGATCCGGTTAGCCACGAACGTTTTCCATCTGGTTGGTGATGACTTCAACCAATCTAAGACAATTTGTGAATCGGAAAAGATAAAACTTCATTGACCTGTATGGTCTTTCTTAGGTTTTCGACAACCACGACGTAGAGTTGAGAAAGAAGAAGAGCTGCCATGAGCTCTAATCTTGGCAGTGTTAACACTTTCACTGGAGCTATTGTCTTAAGCAAAGTACATGTTATTAATGTACTTAAGCAAAGTACAAGTTATGAAAAGTACATGTTGCAATTATTACGTCGAACGTAATAATTGCAACATGTACTTTTCCTGAATCAAACTGGGTTCTTTAGTAAAAGACTGCTGCATAAGCGCGCTGAGATGAATCGGCGAATCCTACTAGTTGAATAGTTTTGATGGTACCTTCTTCGGACAGATATCTTGGAATCTCGATTTGCGAATTAAATCCATTTTTCAGCAATGATGTCTGTTACTGGATCATCCAACGAGATACTTTCCTTCCACAGGTCCTGCATTAAGATTTTAGGCTGAATAGTAATATGTGACAGAAATCAATGAAGATCGTAAATCTTGGCAAAATTGGAAAAAAGTTGTCTCTTCGTGAGTCCAACTTCAGGAGGTGAATTGATCTTGATTCGGAATGTATCTTCTTTAGCATCCCAGATGATTCCTAAGCTTTCAATTCGTTGACCTTCTTCGATTTGTTGAGAACCTGGCGGACTTCTCATTTCTGGAGGTAGAGATTCTAATACTGATGATTTATTCGAAGCCCATTTTCGAATTGGAAAACCTCCTTTCTTCATGAGTTCAATCACTTGAGTAACTAATTTTTCGGCTTTTTCCTTTGAATTTGTTGGAGTTAAAAGATCGTCGACGTAGAGATCTTCTAGAACAACTTTGGATGCTTCAGGAAAATTTTCGAATTCATCTCTAGCAAGTTGCTATATTGTGCGAATTGATAAGTATGGAGCACAAGCAGTTCCATTAGACAATGTATCTTCTTTAGCATCCCAGATGATTCCTAAGATTTTAATTCCTTGATCTTCTTCGATTTGTTGAGATCCTGCCGGACTTCTCATTTCTGGAGGTAAAGATTCTAATACTGATGATTTATTTGAAGCCCATTTTCGAATTGGAAAACCTCCTTTCTTCATGAGTTCAATCACTTGAGTAACTAATTTTTCGGCTTTTTCCTTTGAATTTGTTGGAGTTAAAAGATCGTCGACGTAGAGATCTTCTAGAACAACTTTGGATGCTTCAGGAAAATTTTCGAATTCATCTCTAGCAAGTTGCTATATTGTGCGAATTGATAAGTATGGAGCACGAGCAGATCCATAAGACAAGGTTAGAAGTTGGAATTCTTGCAGTGGTTGCTCGGGGCTGTCTCTCCAAAATATTCGTTGGTAATCCACGTCTTTCTCATGAACCAGAATCTGCTTAAACATCTTTTCTATATCACTTGTCAGGACACTGCTGCGATATCTGAATTTTAGGAGAATGTAAAATAGCTTCTTTTGCATAGGGCATGTGTGAAGAATATTATTTAACGAAATACCTGATGTAGTCTTCGTAGATGCGTCAAATACTACTCTCATCTTTGTAGTCTCAGACTGCTCTCTAATAACTCCAAAATGTGGCAAATATTAACATTGGGATGAAAGTTGTGCAACTGGATTTGAAGCGAATCGAAACGTCAACGACAAATTGATTTTTGAGCATTTGATTATCCTAAAGGCGTTTTTCTAAGGAAAAGAATCTTCTTTTAGCTTGAATTTTTGAGTCTCCTAAAACACCATCCTTCTTGGAGGGTAGCTTGACCACATACCTACCATCACAATTTCTTGTCGTGTGCTTTTGGTAAAATTTTTCACATTACTGGTCTTCAACTGAAAGGCAACTAACTTCTGGAACTGATTCGACTTCCCAAAACTTCGTTATTCTGTGCGTTATCAATTTTTCGGTTAAATTGTCATTTTACGTTTCGTCTTATCTTCAAAGTAATTGTCATACTGAAAGAAAAACCTAAAATAAAGTGGTAATATTAGCCGATTTTTAATACTTTCTTCTAGCGAGGGTCATTACATTGCAACTCTCTTCATCTAAATTTTTTTTAAATTATTACTAGTGGAACTGTATCATTTTCAATCGGACTTGAATAGCGAATTCAATTTTTTTAAAAACCTTGCTGTAATCAAATTAGCAGAGTAATAATATTAACAAGTAAAACAGTTTTTGAATATTCGAACATATCCAATGTTATGTTTAATTCGTCACAATATATTTTTGTAGGCTTTTAAAACTGCAAACAGAAATATAAATTGAATATATTAATATTTCAAGGTATCTTTTCCATCCGATATTGATTAATATCAGAATAATTCTTAAGAAACTAATTTAAAAAATAATTAACGCCTACCATTTAATTATTTTTTTTATATATCATGGTACTGGAACAGAAAAATTCCAATTAGGTTGAAAATATCTACAGTGTGTCCGCTAAACTTTGTTGCCACTCTAATTTCTGACCGTCAAAACCTTTAATAAAAGTGCGTCTAGGCACTGCCACCTAGATACAGAAAGCCTGAGCGCTGATGCTTCGACATCATCATTAGGCCTTCGAATAATGACGTCACCACGCTTTCATTCTCATAAAGTAAAACTATTTCAGATTTCCGGTGAATGCTACAAATATTAAAAAGTATCTTAGGTGAAAGATAAAAATTAAAATACGTTCGTGACACAAAACAATTCATTGTGATTTACTCCCTTATTACATTATATAATTAGTTACAGAAAAAAACTGCTCTTTTTTGTAATATTAATTTTTCTATGTCAATTCATCAAAATGTTGTTATGAGAGAGTAAATTCACCAGAAATTTCGAATAGTTTTACTTTATGAAAATTAATATATGATGACGTCACCTTTAGATGGCCAGTTCATGACGTTGAGGCTTGGTGACGTAGCAGCGGTTAGGCTTTCTATGTCTAGGAGGCAGAGGTCTAGGCCCTAGCTACCAACTACTACGGAATATAATTAACCACATTTTCAAACAACAATTTTCAGCTTAAAATATAGTAAATTTTTTGTACTACGCGCGCGAGCCGGTTACAATATTAAAAAAACAAGTTAAAACATATGCTGTTTCCAAAAAGTGGTTAGTTATATTCCGTAGTATATGGCACCTATAGACTAGGCGTAGCTGCCAACTACTACGGAATAGAATTAACCACTTTTCTACAATAAGGATTTTCGGCTTGAAATATAGCAAAATTTTACGACAACGCATGGGACCTGTTTACTGCATTGAAAAATTACTTAGAAAATGTGCTGTATACAAAAAGTGGTTAATTATATTCTGTAGTAGTTGGCATGTATGTTTTGGTATAGTAAAGCTGCCATGCGCTACGCAAGAAAACTGCTTGCATCGACATTTGGTGGCTAAATTTGGAGTTAGCTTTAAGGTTAGGGAAGTTAGTCTCTAGAGATATTTTTTTTTCTTTCATAACTGGCAAATGAAGGAATATAATCCAGCCCATTAGAAAGTCTAAATCTATGCGACTCAAATTCCATAAAGAAAGAGTGATGGAGGCGACTCGTAATGTTCCTGCTTCCTGTGGAGACGGATATTTTTCTGAGTTGGTCAAAGACGGTCTTGGTGAAGCGTATAATGGTTTGAATATCCACTGGTAACAAAATTCGTTGGAACATTCAATGCATTGTCGTGGTTTAATTCATGCTATTGCTTTCTCATATGTGCGAACTACTGCGGAATTTAGTTAATCACTTTGTTAACTAAGAAATTTTGTAAATAGCGAAAATATAGCGAAATTTGTGAGTTAGATTATTCCTCATTTGAAAAAGTACCTAAAAGTATACTGTTTATAAAATGTGTTTAACTATATATTCGAGTTGCTGGAAGCTGCATTTTCCAATACATTTCTTTACTCTTGTTGCTTCACTGACTATATGCATCTTAAATTTCAAGAAAACAGACATATCTTTCGAGATGCTCATCTTCTTGTCATAAGATTTTAATTATTCTGCATGACATGACACAGAAAAATTACTTTTATTTATTTTTTTATTTTAACAGGTGGGCTCTTGCCCATTAGGCATTCGCCAATACAACAACTCGAAGGCATTGGCCATTCTTTTATGGGGTACCCAATGGGCAGCCAACGTAGGAACTAAACATTCAGCGTTATTCTGCTTCTTTAATAAAGCTCCTGATTTCTTTTTCTACTTCTATGCAAACTCAGAAAAAAATTCTAATATCCTGTATTTGCATAGAACTGAAAAAGAAATCAGGAACTTTATTACAAAGGCAGAGTTACGTTGAATGTTTACCGATGAAAACTCACTAAAACTATCAGAGCAGTGCCGTATTACTTTACATTCCTGTCTATCGAAACCGAAAACATTAGCTCTAAAGATACGTTGACCGAAAAAGAACAGACCACCCTCGCTCGCGTTAACATTATATTTCACAACTCGAGTCCCCGGCATTATTCTTGCATTTATACCGGGTAGTACTTGAGAGCGTTAGTATATCCAACACCTCCTACATATAGGAAGCCTAACAACTGAAACTTTGACGTTATCATTAGGCCTTCAAGTAATGACGTCATCAAAGTTTCACTTTCACAAAGTAAAACTATTTAAAATTTCTGGTGGATGCTACAAATATTAGAAAATATCTTAAATAAAGAATTAAAATTAAAATACCTGTCTCATACAAAATTATTCATTTCGATCTATTTCCTTATCATATTATCTAATTCGTCACGGTTAAAAACTACCATTTTTCATAAAATTATATTTTTTATCTCAAATTATTAAAATATTGTTATTTGTAAGTAAATTCACCAGAAACTTTGTATTGTTTTATTTTGTAAAAATAAAACTTTTAGGTGTAGGCCAAATGATGACGTCAAAGCTTGGTGACGTAAGAGTTGTTAGGCTTTCTTTATATATTAGGTGTTGGTATATCCCAGTTCCTCGAGATACGTAATTAAACTTGAAATACTGTATGTTATTATATACTTTGTGGATTTACTGGTTGTTACATTACAAGACAGAAAACTATTTTTAAACTTCCACCAGTAATTTTACCCAATTAGTGGGCGGATGTGCACTCATTATTTTGATTATGATTTAAATAGTTCTTTTACTTGGTTATCAAGATTTATTTACTTTTTGATTTATAAAATTCCACAAGTCCAAAAATTCTTCCAATCCTCATTTCAGTTGCTGCTAAATACCATGTCAGAACATGATTTTTAACGCACTGATCACCGATCACGCAGAAATACGCTTTCCTCGAAGTAATTATAGAACTCTGGTACAGAAAAGTTCCGTTCTCATAATAAAGTTGACATTCGCAGGGAAATCACTAGTTCCACAATATCAGCAATAAACATCTAAAATCAAATCAGCTGGAAAAAGTTTATATACACAAAACATAGAAAAATTTGTAAAAATGAGAATTTTTTCAAGCGTTTCATTCGAAGAGTACAAAGTTTATGGATAGGTTTTAAGAGCAGAGGGGGGAGCTACTTTCAAGGTGGGGGAAGAGAACTTCAATTCGTTTACTCTTTCATAGCCATAGGCGTAGAGTTATATGGGCCCGTGGGGCTCGAGCCCCCCCAATAAATTGTGAATAGGGGCTGAGCCCACCCAATAATTTACCACTAAATACAGAAAACTAATTTATACTAACATAAAAAAAAGTATTTCACGCCATTTACAAACGTTTAAAAAACGTTTTCTTTGCTTATAACATGGCTATAACATGCTTATAACATTGTATTTTTAACTTATAACATGGTAGAAAGATACTAACATGGTTACTTACCTTACATAGGTGTGGAATTCTATGGACCCATAGAGCTCGAGCGCCTCCAATAATTTACACTTACACATAGTAAGTCATAGCTGCCAACTACTACGGAATATAATTAACCACTTTGAGTAAACAGTATATTTTAAAATTATTTTTTTCAGAATAGTAACCAGCTCCAGCGCGCAGCACAAAAATTTTGCTATGTTTTAAGCCGAAAAATCATGTAGAAAAAGTGGTTAATTCTATTCCGTGCTAGTTGGCAGTTAAGAGTAAGTTATATGTACATAAATCAGTGGCGTGGCTGAAATTTTTTAAGGGGAAGGGGGGGGGTAGGACTTCTGCGACTCACATATATCTATACGGTACGGGTGTATGATAAGGGAGTAAGGCATATACATTTTGTATGGCAAAAAATTCCTCATGGGGGGTATAACCCCCCCCCTTGGCTACTCCACTGACGTGATTATATGTGATTGTGGGGCCCGACCCCCCCAATAATTTTGAAAACTTTACGCTTATGTTCATAGCTGCTAACGTGTGTGGAATATAATCAAACACTTTTCGAATACATTTTATTTTTTGGCTTTGAAATAGCAAAATATTCTTCTTAATATCGTAAGATGAATATTATATCGAAGATTATGAAAAAGATAATATTCTGAAAGTGGCTTATTAACCCCTAGCGTCAAATTCACGGGCTAGGCTTTATCCCTCTATTTCTCGCACCTGTGGTATTGCTGAGCAATAGTGTTCAACTGTTATGCGGCAGAAAGTTAAGAGCACTGCAATTCTTGTACACGGATATTTTACAAGCACATGACTATACCAGACTGCTTTTAACGATTCGGAGATAGTTTATGTTTAATAGATGAAGTGGATATGCGCTTCTTACCATGCAATCTTAGCTCACTTTTTACTCTTTGTACTGAGTATAAGGAAGGGATATGATTGCGAAAAATTTCTGGAACCAAATTTGGACGAAAAAACGGATTTTGACTATCTCTAAATTTGGTTTTTAGAATTTTTCCCATGCATCTTATCTTACGCATTCATGCACGTTCATACAAATTCACGTACAATGCATTTTGACGAGTCTATTTTGACCAGTTTCTCCCTGCCGTCTGTACGTACGTATGCATCTCACATATCTCAAAACTACTACTCGTAGAATGTAAAAATTTTGTATTTAGGAATATTGTAACATCTAGTTGTGCACCTCCCCTTTTGATCTCAATCAACTAGGTATTTTATGTTCAGGGCCGCTCAAAAGATTCAAAATAGATCAGGACCTATGCGCAGAAATTCATTAATCTCGTATGTCACAAAATCTTCCTAGAATGTTAAACTTTTCATGAAAGAATACTAAAGGAATATCACCAAATTTAGCGTCAAAAACAAATTCGTATTTCGCATAACTCTAAAACTTTTAACTGTAGAATATTGAAATTTTGTATTTAGAAGTATTGAAACAACTAACTGTGCATGTCTTTTTTCGATTGTTATCGACTGGGCGATTTATTTACAGAGTCATATTCAAGACTGCTGACAAATGCCCGTCTTGACCATCTGCGAAAAGTCGCCCGAGGTAAACGTAAATTTTAATGAAAATAGTAAAATATAAAAAGAATTTTACGTGAAATCTACCTTTAAATTTTTCCTTTATAAGCAAAACTGTTTAAAAAATAAACTATCATTTCCTTAAAAAACTTACTTGTTCAAATAAAAAAAGAAATTAGACAAATAAAAATAAATATCTATACGTGGTTTAAGCTTGAATCTTACATTATTCTATTATAGAATCACAATTACAATAAATGAATTGAATTATTATTAGTTATTATATTTATATGCATATCATATTATACATAGTTTATTCTATGTATAATATGGACGAAAAAAAGGGCATAGTTTATATGCATTTCATTTATATGCATAGTTTAAATGTGTGCATCGATTTCTTTAAGAAACGAAAATATCGTAGTGCAAACAGTCTCTGTCAACAAAAATGGCATGTCTGAGATCATTTTCGCAATACACCAAGTCTGTAAGTGAATGTGTAGTCAAGAAAGAATTACAAGAATCAGAACAAAAGCATTGTAATACTTTGTTTGAAACCCTCACAGTTTGGCATAGATTTACTATTATAGTTATCCGATGTTAAAAACATTAAATTATAATTCCATCCCAATAAAACATTATAGTACCAATAATGCTTTATAGGATAGTATATGTGAACATATTGGTTATAACAAACATTAAGAAAAAAATAAATTTACAACAGCAGACTATACTGACATTTATTATGATTGCTAGTTAGTGTTTGAAAAATGCTAAAAATCTTAGCACATATAAAACTGTCATTTCTTGAACTAAGCGTTACTAATCTTTCAGTTAAATTGTTATTTTATATTCTGTCTTACTAAATTTAATTAACTGTCAAAATTTTAAAAAAATCTTACAATTAATTGTCATACTGAGAGAAAAACTTAAAATAAAGTGGTAATATTAGCAGATTTTTAAATTTTTTCTGGCGAGGGTCATTACATTGCAACTTTCTTAAGCAAAATTTCTTTCTTTTTATTAATAGAGGAACTGTGCTATTTTCAGTCGGACTTGAATAGTGAATTAATTTTTTTAAAAAACCTTGCTATAATCAAATTAGCAGAGTAATAATATTAACAGGTAAAAAATTTTTCAATATTCGAACGTATCCGATCTTATGTTTAAATCGTCACAATATATTTCTGTAAGCTTTTAAAATTGCAAACAGAAATATAAATTGAATATATTAATATTTCAAGGTATCTTTTAAATCCGATATTCATTCATATCAGATTAATTCTTAAGAAACTAATTTAAAAAAAATAATTCACGCTTACCATTTAATTATTTTGTTTATATCTCAAGGTAGTTGAATTGGAAAATTTCAATGTGGTTGAAAATATCTACAGTCTGTCCGCTAAAATTTTTTGCTACTCCAATAATTTCTGACCGTAAAACCTTTAATAAAAGTTGTCTAGGTCAAAGCTTCAAAGTACTACGGAATATAATTAACCACAATTTTAAACAATAATTTTCAGCTTAAAATATAGCAAAATTTTTGTAATACGCGAGTGAGCCGGTTACCATAACCTACCTTCTTCAATTAAGAATTTTCGACTTAAACTATAGTAAAATTTTATAACAACGCCATCGCGCTGATTACTACGTTGGAAAATTACTTTAAAATGTACCGTTTACAAAAAGTAATAAATATAATCTGTAGTAAGTGGTATCTATTTCTAGGTGTAGTAAAGCTGCCATGCGATACGCAAGAAAACTGCTTGCAGCGCCAATTGATGGCCAATTTTCGAGTTAGCCTTTAGATTAGGGAAGCTAGCTTTTAAATGGGCGATATTTTTTTCTTTTATAACTGGCAAATTAAGGAATGTAATCCACCCGATTAAAAAGTCTAAATCCATGCGACTTAAATTCCATAAGGAAAGAGTGATGCCGCAATCTCGTAATGCTCCTACTTCCTGTTGAGAAGGAAAATTTTCGAATGTGGTAAAGGACCGGCGTTTGTCGAAAGCGTATTGGATTTCTGGTATGCAAAAAAATTTAACAAGTGCTCCTGCTCTTACAATTGGAGTAAAGTATATTAAATGAGTACTCATTTTAAGCAGAATATAAAGCTCTATAATTATATATATATATATATATATATATATATATATATATATATATAACATTACAAATGAAAAACCCATGAAAATACCATATTTCTAGAACTAAGCAGTTTTATTCAGTTGGAACAAAGAAATCCGCTTTTAAAAACTGCAGCTATACTACACGGTCCCTTGCAATTCCTTTGTAATTTTTTAGACGGTCCCGGCAGCCAGCCACAAAGGCATCTTAAAAGTCATAACTGACCTTGAAAAACCGCTGCCTAGTTTCTGCCAATAATTTAAACGCGCTTGTATCATGTGACACGACCTCAAAAGTTGTTAAAAGGAGCTGCATCATCCCATGAGCGACTCTTCCAAACAAAGATGTATCGAAGTACCCAATAAAATTATGTAATCGTAGTTTGGGCTCCGACTCCTTTCATCCATCAGCAGCCGTAAAGCGTGCCCAAGGATTTTCACCGAGCGCTCCCGGCGTTTGAGGTCCAGCGACGACCCAGGAGGATACCCCAGAGTTCCGAGCAACGAGTTCTCAACCCCCTAGCCTTCCCTCCGGTTCACGACAGTATACTTTCCCGTATTCGCCCAATGCCATATATATGTATATATATATATATATATATATATTAATCATAACTTTACTTGTTTAGTTTCATTTTCGAAAAATGTCCGAAAAAAACCACAAAAACACCCCATTTTTGGTCACATTTTTCAACATAGGAGCCGACGCACACCCTCTCTGGAGGGAGAAAACCTAGGAAAGTCATGTTGGAACACCTGGACATAACTGAAGCTTTCAACACCACAAAATTTTGTTAACAATTTTTCCCTCCTAAAACTACCAAATTGCTGGATTAGTTGTAGAGAATGCAGTTAAATATTAAAATTAGTCTTGGTGAAACGTATAATAGTTCGAACATCTACTGGTAACAAGATTCGTTTGAAATTTAATGCATTGTCGTAAACCAGGAAATTTCGTCTTAAAATATAGCGAAATTTGTGAGTATGCTTATTCCTCATTTGAAAAATTACCTAAAAGTATACTGTTTAGAAAATGTGTTTAAATATATATTGGAGTTGCTGGAAGCTGCACTTTCCAATACATTGTTTCAGTTTTGTTACTTCACTGACTATATGCATCGTAAATTTCAAGGAAACCGACATATCTTTCGAGATGATTATCTTCCTGTCACAAGATTTTAATTTTTCTAGATGACATAAAACGCAATTTATTTTTTTTAACGGACGGGCACTTGCCTAATAGCCATTCGCTACCACAACAAACCGAAGGCATTGGACATTCTATTATGGGGCACCCAATAGGCTGAAAACCTAGAAAGTGAACATTCAGCGGAACTCTACCATTCTAATAAAGCTCCTGATTTCTTTTTCCACTTCTATGGAAACACAGAAAAATATTCTAATATCCTGCATTTACATATATGTAGAAAAAGAAATCAGGAGTTTTATTACAGAGTTACATTGAATGTTTACAAATGAAAACTCTCTAAAACTATATGGGGAGTGCCGTATTATTTTAAATTTCTGTCCATCGACACTGAAATCGTTAGTTCTAACTGTACTCCGAGCGAAAGAACAGTGCATCCTCGCATAAACATTACATTCTACAACTCGAGTACCCAGCATTATTCTTGCATTTATGCCTGGTAGAACTTGATATCTTTGCTACCTATCACCTGCACGCCACACGTGCTCTCAATTTTGAAATACTGTACGTGATTAAATACTTTGGCGAGAACAGAGCATCCTCGTTTGCATTAGCATTACATTGTACAACTCGAGTACCCGGCAATATTTTTGAATTTATGCCGGGTAGTACGCGATACGTTAACCTTCTTTAGTGTGCTAAGTAGCAGTAATCAAACTTGAAACACTGTATGTTATTATATACTTTGAGGATTTACTGGTTGTTACATTACAAGACAGAAAACTATTTTTCAACTTTGTAACTTTACCCAGTTAGTGGGCGGATGTGCAGTCATTATTTTGACTATGATTTAAATAATTCGTTTACTTGGTTATCATGATTTATTAAGCTCCACATGTCCAAAAATTCTTCCAATCCTTATTTTAGTTGCTGCTAAGTGCCATGTCAGAACATGATTTTTAACGCACTGATTGACGATCACGCAGTAGTACGTTTTCTCCGAAGTAATTATAGACTATTGTAGAGAAAAGTTCCGTTCTCATAATAAAGTTGCAGGTCGCAGTGAAATCACTAGTTCCACAATATCAGCAATAAACATCTAAAATTAAATCAGCTGTGAAAAGTTTATTTACACAAAAATCGAAAAATTTATAAAAAAGAGAATTTTTTCAACCGACTCATCCGAAGAGTACAAAGTTCATGTATAGGTTTAAGGAGCAGAAGGGGGAGCTACTTTCAAGATAGGGGAAGAGAACCTCAATTCGGTTACTCTTTCACAACTGCTAACATATGTGAAATGTAAGCAACCACTTTTTCTAAACTTTAATTTTCTGCTTTAGAATAGCAAATTTCTTATCTTCATATAGTGGCGTGGTTGTTATATCGAAGAAGTCTTAACAGAGTTAATATTATTTGTAAGTGGATTATTAGCTGCTTAAAACGCTTCCTGTCCAATCCGCGGGCCAAGCTTAACCTTCTGCTTCTCGCTCATGTGATATTGCTCAGCAATAGTGTACAACTGTTATGCGGCGGAAAGATAAGAGCATTTCAATTCATATGCATGGATTTTTTATAACTCATTTTGCAAAACAAATGATAATACCAGACTGTTTTTTACTCAGTTCGGAGATAGTTTATTTTTAATAGATGGTAGCAGTACTCAAATACGTATATTTCTTATATGTGCTTCTTAGCGTGCAATCTAAGCTCACATTTTACTTCCTTGTACTCAGTACTAGGAAGTTATGTGATCGCGAAAAATTTTGAGAACCAGATTTTGACTAACGCTAAATTTACTTTTAAGAATTTTTGCCATGCATCTCATTTTACGAATTCATGCACGTTCATACAAATGCATGTAGCACCCATTTTGACCAACCGCGAGTCTATTTTGCCCAGTGTTTCCCTGCCGCCTGTACGTACGTATGTATATAACTCGCATATCTCAAAAATTACTACTCGTAGAATGTTTATACTTTATATTTAGGAATATTTTAACGTGTAGTTGTGCACCCCCCTTTTGGTTCCAATCGACTGGAGAGTTTATCTGCAGGGCCGCCCGAAAGATTCTAAATACTTTAAGCCCTATGCGCAGAAATTCATTAAACTCGTATATCTCAAAAACTATTGTTCGTAGAATTTTGAAACTTTATATTTGGGATTGTTTGTAATATATAGCTGCTCACCTCCCCTTTTGGTCCCAATCGACCTGATAGTTTATGTACAGGGCTGCCCAAAAGGTTTTAATTGCATTACGCTCTATAGGCTGAAATTCATTAAAGCTGTTTTTAGAGTATTTAGGCTATTTCCGACGACTCAGATGTGATATATCTTGTTAAGGGTTACAAAATGAATTTCTGCATCGAAAATAGTGTCTACTAGTCTTTATAGGTCTACTAGAGGAACACCCAAAAATTTCCAACACATTACGTCCAATGGCAGTTTTAAGGATATCCATCCATTTCTTCTACCATATAGTTAGGTTATCGTCCGACCACGGTCTTGTGACTCCCTCAAAAATTACGTCAAAAGTCACCAAACCTGGCGACATTTTTTGTATATGTTTGTGTATTTAAGCAACGCCTCCTGCATATAGAAAGACTTACAACTCCTCCGTCACAAACCTTCGACGTCATCACTTGGTCTATATCTAAAAGTTTTACTTTCACAAAATGAAACTATTAAAAATTTCTGGTAAATACTACAAATATTAGAAAATTTCTTATATTAAACATTAAAATTAAAATATCTTTCTCATACAAAATTATTCAGTATGATCTATTTCCTTAAAATATTACCTAATTAGTTATGGTTAAATACTGCCATTTGTGGTAAAATTATATTTTTTATCTCAAATTATCGAAATATTGCCAATCTTGGGTAAATTCACCAGAAATTTTTAATAGCTTTATTTTGTCACGATCAAACTTTTAAATGTAGGCCAAATGATGACGTCAAAGCTCGGTGACGTAGCATTCGTAAGGCTTTCTATATCTAGGGGGTGTTGATTTAACCAAAACCTCCTAGATATAGAAGGATTGAGAACCGAAGATTTTATGTCATCACTAAGTCTTCTAAGATGACGTCATCACAGATTTACTTTCACAAATTAAAACTATTTAAAATTTCTTGTGAATGATACAAATATTAGAAAATATCTTAAGTTAAATATAAAAATTAAAATACCTTTCTGATAAAAAATAATTTATTATGATCTATTTCTATAGCATATTATATAATTAGTGATAGTTAAAATTTCCTGTTTGTCGTAAAATGAAATTTTCTATCTTAAATCATTAAAATGTTTTATGCGGGAGTAAATTCACCACAGACTTTGAATAGTTTTACTTCGTGAAAATAAATATGTGATGACGTCATTTTAGCGGACCTAGTGATGACGTAAAATTTTCTATTCTCAGGCATTGTATATCTAGGAGGTCTTGCTTTAGCTCTCATATCTCAAAGACTATTAGTCGTTGGATGTGGAAATTTCATATATAAGATTGTTGTAGTATCTAGTTGTGCATCAAGATTTTTCTTACCCAATGTACTGGAGATTTTTTTTTTACAGGACCACCCAATTAGCGGCGACACCTGGGTTATTTAAATGGAGGTTAACAAAATTAATTTCGAAAATCAAATATGCAGATACGACGCACCTTACTAGTTAAAATATATTGGCATTTCCAGCAGTTAAAGAAAACAATGCACGCAACTGAAAGAAAACAAGTCATCTTTGCTCTTACATTTCGTCACCAAGATAAATTTTAGGAAAAATATTGTCTTGAGTTTTTATTTCAGTTCCGTTTCAAAGGATGATATTGAAAGCGTAATTGCTGTCACTCGGAAACATTTATTTAACCTTTTGAAACCGGGGGTTCAGCAGTTGTACCAAGAAATAAATATGACTGGAGGAGGGCGCTGGTATAAATGCCTTACCCGAGATTTCTTTCCCCTCTTTGCAGGAGACTCCCATTCACCCTTCATGGAAGATAGATAAGGAATTTCGAAAGGTGGGAATCTCTTTTGTTATACTCGGTTATACTGTGGCCCAGACAGCACATAAGCTTAAATCAAGCTTGACATTTCTTTGAATTTGGCGTATTAATACAAGCTTGACAGTTCAATTTAATTTAAGCTTGCAGTAAGCTTGCAGAAGTCATTTGAGCTGTCAAGCTGGAATACAGCTTTATTTTCCCTTATGATAGCAAGCGGTGATGGCGCCATCTGTGAAACAGAATGGGCATTAACTGTCTAGCGTTTCTCAAATTTGCTCATATTAAATAAAGAAAAGTTCTTAAAAATTGTGTTTTATTTTATTATCGCACAAAACCTGGACATTAGAACACGCAAGGGGAAGGAATGAATGGGATAAGCCCCTCTGAAGCATAACACGAGGAGAGTTTTAGTTTTATTTACATCTAATTAACATTAGTAATTCCATTAACTAATTAATTAACCCTAAAAATAAATTTTAATATAATTAACACAATTTAGTTAGTTTATATACTTCACTTTATGGATGGTAGAATGAGGCGCAATTCGGCCGCCACAAAATAATTAATCAGTCATAAATGTACTTGACCATAGAATTTTAAAAAAAGATTCTATTTTTCCAAATATGGATATTCTTCAAAATGAAATACAATTATACTACGAAATTTATTTCAAAATGAGTCGTTTGTCTCGATTTTGGCCAGCAGTATTGCTCAACATGAGTGTAGCGATATTGAAAGTTTTAAAACGTGTCCTGCATTTAAGTTTATATTATGCTTATTTCTCTATTAGTAGAGTCTATCAATCACACATAACATTATTTAAATTTTGATTCATCCCATTGAAAAATAAAAGAAACTTATCGGCATCGCCCATACTGATCAATCTGACCAGAAAACGGCGTGACAACCGTAACAGTCACTTTAAACTTTAGTCATAGCAGCGCGAGGCTTTTTGGCGGAACGGTTAGCACGCTGGCCTCCCAGCCCATAGTTCCCGATATCGAATCCAGCCTCAGAAGTTTGATGGAAACAGATTAAAATAACTTAAAATTTCAGCATAGAGGGGGGAAATGCGTGGAAAAATAAAGTATGTGGGGCGAGTTCGCCGACGCACCCCGTGCATTTAGAAAATATTTTTTAGGAAATTTTTTTAAGCTTGAAATTAAGCTTGCTATGTCAAGCTTGATTCAAGCTTGCTATGTCAAGCTTAATGCAAGCAAGGCAAGTGTAAACTAGAACACTTGATTCAAGCTTTCATTAAGCTTACACGCTTGAAATTTTCAAGCTTAATTCAAGTTTATTGACTTGATAAATCAAGCTTGCTGCAAGTTTGCTGTGCTGTCTGGGTAGTTGGAGCTTTTTCTCTTCCGTGTTGCCACTCCCAATCCCAAATATAAGTGTACACATGTACATGTATATATATATGCTATATATATAGAGAGAGAGAGAACTTCCAACCTCTACGGAATATAATTAATCACCTTTATTAACCATTAATTTTCGCTTAGAATATTGAACTATTGAAGTAGAGGTCCGAGCTGCACACCCTTCATAAAAAATATTACAAAAATAAGCTGCTTACAAAAAGTGATTAATTATTACTGAATACAATTAAACACATTTAAGAAACCGTAATTTTTTAAAAATAATTTTTCAAAGTAGTTGCCAGCCCACGCTTTCGGCTTAAAAGTTTTGCTATATGGTAAACAGAAAATTTCCGTTCACAAAAAGTGGTTAATTATATTCCGTAATACTTGGCATATGTGCAGTCATCAGTAACGCTATGCTATAACGTCGAATGCTACTTTGTCCTACAGTCAGCAGCAATTACTTCCTGCTACTTCAACATCTGCGATGTTGCAATCCTTCCCGAACCCGAGAGATCGAGTAGGACTTCTTGATCCATTAAACATAGAGCATACCTACGTCGACGCGATTGCAAGATCCATTTTTTAAACATAAAATTATCTAGTTTAGATTTCTGGTTCTTTAAAATTTTTAACAAGTGAGTGCGGAAACAAAATGCAGGGAATGGAGAACACATTTATTCTCTTGATACCTACTTATGGGCGCCGGTACATAAGGTACTGTGTTGGCGACTCTGTATATTTACATGAACTAACATACACACCATCTTTTAGATGATAAGCTTGAATTAAGCTTGCTATGTCAAGCTTAATGCAAGCTGGGCAAGTGTAAACTAGAACACTTGATTCAAGCTTGCATTAAGCTTACACGCTTGAATTTTTCAAGCTTATTTGAAGTTTATTGACTTGATAAATCAAGCTTGCTGCAAGTTTGATGCAAGTTTGCTGTGTTGTCTGGGCGGGGGGGGGGGCGAGGGAAGGGAGTTTCCCGTACTCCCTTCCTCTCCTTCCACCTACCAAACGAAGACGGTATGTTCTTCTGCTGAGAGAGTGGGGGATGAAATCTCACAGATTCTGCCGTTTCCTAGGTCGAAATCCTTCAGGAATGAGCCGCTGCGAAAAGGTTAACCCCCATCTTAAATATTTACACTAGTTCGGAAAAAATACCGTACTGAAAAATGATAAAAATAAAGAAAATAATAAGAAAATTTAAAAAAAGGATTAACTAACCAAACACAAGAAACCAAGAGAGGAGATAACGGCAAAAAGGTCTGCTGTGAGCACAACAAAATTGTGCGAATGGAGTCCGAACGGAAGCGCCTCGCTTCTGCTGCAACTCTCTCGGCGTCTTTCCTCAGAGACCGGTTAAGAGGGCAATTCGGTCGATTGCACATGCGAGTGGCGAAAGACTATGCTGTAGTAACGATACAGCGCGTTATCTATAATAAACGCGTTTAATAATAGTGTGGGGGGGGGAGAGTAAAACACGTGTTTTAAAGTCCCAAAACTCTAAAAGTGCACTTAATATATTTTTTTTAATTTAATTTGTTAGTGTGTTTTCCTCTGGGGGTCACGTGCTCCAGTGCTCAAATTGAGGAGCCGCCACTGCAACCAAATGAATTTCAATACACCAATGTCTACGGACATCTTCAATATATTGCGTCTGTAGTCAGTAATTGTTAGGTGCATGCCAAAAATCTCGCCATTTGTCGCCGAGTTAGGCAAGTTTTGCCTAAATGTCGCGAAATTAGGCGTCAAAAATAATTATGTATTTCGAATAACTAATCTAAAACATTTAGCTGTAGAATGTTGAAATTTTGTATTTAGAACTATTGTAACATCTAACGGTGCATCTCTTTTTTGATTTTTATCGACTGAGTAATTTATTAAAAGGTCAGATCCAAGACGCTGCTGACAGAGGCCCCGTCTTGACCACCTGCGAAAAGTCTCTTTCCACAGAAAGCAGGAACGTTATAAGATCGCCTCCATCACTCTGTTTTTTTGGAAATTGAGTCACATGGATTTAGACTTTCTAATGGAGTAGACAGTGGCGTTACACAGACTTCAGGTGGTGCTCGTGTGTGTGGGGGTGATATCCTCCGATTGAAGGCATTCGTCTACAATGTTTGCACGGTGAGGACGGGCGTTGTCATCCATAAACACAAATTCAGCACCCATGGCGCCCCGAAACAAACGTACATGTTGTTCCAGAATGACATCCCGATAGATGTGGCCTGTCATCGTTACACTCTGAACATGCAGGTCAGTTCTGGAACCAAGAATAATTCCTCCCCAAACGAGCTATCCTGCACCACCGTAACGGTGTCTTTCAATGGTGTTCTCTTGGTGGTAACGGGTACCTGGCGCTCTCCAGATGAATGTCCGGCGAGAATCAGACTCCAAACTAAACCTGGACTCGTCGGAAAACATCACACAAGACCACTGTTGCGGTGTCCACAATGCATGCTCTCTACTCCAGATTAAACGCAGGCGACAGTGAGTTGCGGTAAGTGGAACACATCTGACAGGCCTACGAGCATATAGACCAATGTGCCCTAAGCGTCTGTACACGGTCTGCCTTGAAACTGTCGTACCGGTAGCTGAAGATAGATGACGAGACAGGTCTGATGCTGTACTTAGTCTGTTTCTTTTGGCAGTAACTGCCAAATAGCGGTCCTCATTCGGCGTTGTAACTCGGGGGCGACCTGTGCTGTAACGTCTACTCACATTACCATCATCTTGAAATCGTTGTCAAAGCCTGGAGATGACACTCTGGGCGATTCCAAGTTCCTCGGATACTTCCAGCTGGGTACGTCCATATTCCAGTCGTCCGATAATTCTGCCACGTAAAACATCATCCAAATGCCTCCTTTGTGCCATAACTATGCGGTTTTTGCACTGAAAGGCTTTCACAGCGCTTGTGAACAATTTTACTTCTTTGCCACCATTCCTTATATACCCCTCTCTTACACTCTCGTCATTGTGACGTACCATCCACGCCATCTGGTGGTTTCCTGTAATTTGCATATTCTTCTTCAAGATGTGTGTGATCATTCCACAGGTGAAATTTTTATTTAGAGATCAATTTCTGTGTGATTCTGAATTATCCTTAATTTATGGACATGAGTGTACATTGAGGATTTACTGGTTGTTACGATACAAGACAGAAAACTATTTTTAAACTGACACCAGTAATTTTACACAATTAGTTCGCGTATGTGCGGTAATGTATTTTGACAACGATTTTAATAAATCGATTACTTGGTTTTGATGATTTATTTAATTTTTGATTTATTAAGATCCGCAAGTCCAAAAAGCCTTCAAATCTTAATTTCAGCTGCTGTTAAATGCCATGTCAAAGCATGAATTTTAACACACTAATTGACGATCACGCAGAAGTACGTTTTTCTCGAAATAATAATAGAACGCAGGTAGAGAAAAGTTCCGTTCTCATAATAAACATCGTTAAAGTTAACTCTCGCAGTGAAATAACCAGTTCCACAATATCAACATTAACATCGAAAATTAAATGAATTGAGAAATATTTATTAAACAAAAATTTAAAAAATTATAAAATTAGACTTTTCAAGCGGTACACCCAAGGAGTTTAAAGTTTATGGATAGGTTTTAGGAGCAGAGGCAACGCCGCATAGATGTAGAAAGCCTTACAACTACGACGTTACTAAGCTTTGACATTATCACTACGAGTGCGCAAGTGACGTCATCACAGTTTTATTTTCACAAAGTAAAACTATTTAAAATTTCTGGTGAATGCTACAAACATTAAAAAATATCTTAAATTAAACATTAAAATTAAAGTACTTTCTCATACAAAATTATTCATTATGATCTATTTCCTTATCATACTATCTAATTAGTTATAGTTAAAAACAGACAATTTCCTTAAAATTATATTTCTTATCTCAAATTATTAAAATATTGCTATTTTTGGATAAATTCACCAGAAATGGTTACTAGTTTTATTTTGTGAAAATGCAACTTTTAAATGTCAATGACGTCAGAACTTTCCGACGGAGGAGTTGTAGGGATTTCCATACCTCGGAGGCGTTGGCAGAGGGGGAGCTGCTTTCAAATTTGTGGAAGATGTAACCTCACTTTGATTCGCTGGCAACATGTGTTATATGATCAACCACTTCATCAAACTAATAACTTTTGGCTCTTAACTAGCAAGTTTTTTAAGTTCGTGAGGTGGTTGCTATTTAGAAAAAGTGTCAAAATTAATGCTGACAGAAAGTATCGGACTAATTCGTCCTGTTGGAAGCTATGCTTTTAAATAAAGTTGTTCGTTTAGGGTATGTTAAAGAATGTGGTCGAGCAGACCTTTTTCATGTGTGCATGTATGTATTTATATCAATGACGTTCCCCGTAGTGAAAACACTTTTTATCTGTACTAATGATACTACCATATTGCACGAGATCTTTCCAGCATTTTAAAAAACATGTTTCAGAAATGTAAATTATAACAAAACCCGCTATATTCAACGTGATACATATCACCAAAAGCAGTGAAGAAATATGCGTAGACAAAATGACAGAGTTAGCGTTATTTACCAGCTTCTTAGTTCAGTGTGAATAGGAAGGCGGCGCGCATAGTGACGTGGTCTTGAAGTATTTTTTCTTCTGTCCGTATTTTGTGGCCAGTGGACAGCACTGCAGCTATCGAGTTGTAATCACGAATTATTTATCAGAGAGGTACCATTATTGGGTAGAAATATCGTAAAGAAAGTCGGACAATTCACAAAGCTGTACCCAAATTAATTTGCTTTAGAGATGATTTAATTAAACACAGATGAATGCTGCATATCTGCCAACTCATCAGGTTTTATGGACAGATTTCGAACCACAAGTTTTACTAACTTTACATAAAACATTTGGATTTCTTGTTAGATAGTTGCTGAGTGGACATAGTGTTGGACATCTTCCGATATAATCGGAAGCGTTGGCAGCTGTGTAGTTGACGAGTACAGCGGAATTTAACTAACCACTTTTTTAAGCAAGAATTTTCGGCTTCAAATAGAGCAAAATGGAGCACAAGCTGGCGTTCGTTAGTTTCACGAATTTCGTTAATACTTTTTTTTAATGGGCGGCTCGAAAGATGTAGAAAGCCGCTCACTTCCTGCTAGATACAAAAAGCCTAAGCGCTGAAGCTTTGACGTCATCATTAGGCCTTCAAGTAATGACGTCACCACACTTTCATTCTCATAAAGTAAAACTATTTCTGTTTTCTGGTGAATGCTACAAATATTAAAAAGTATCTTTAGCTAAAGATAAAAATTAAAATATGTTTGTAATTCAAAACAATTCATTGTGATCTACTCCCTTATTACATTATATAATTAGTTACAGTTAAAACTGCCCTTTAACTTAAAATTAAATTTTCTATTTTGTTGTTACGAGAGAGTAAATTCACCAGAAAGTTTGAATAGGTTGACTTTATGAAAATTAAACTGTGATAACGTCACCTTTGAAAGGCCAAATGATGACGTAAAGGCTTGGTGACGTAGCAGTGGTTAGGCTTTTTATATCTAGGAGGCAGTGCCATGCTTTGGCCGATACCCTTTATGACGCTAATGAGGACCGAACCACTAGTCTGTTTATTATGGGAGCACCCAATGGGAGGGCAGAATAACGCCTTTCGAAGGGACGAACAAGCTAACATCCATGCGCAGCCCGGAATTGAACCCGGCACCCGAGCCGTGATAAAATGGTTCTAAAGCCACTTAACCACCTGTGCGGCT
The DNA here is from genome assembly GCA_038373885.1 of Cheiracanthium punctorium. Classification (NCBI taxonomy): domain Eukaryota; kingdom Metazoa; phylum Arthropoda; class Arachnida; order Araneae; family Cheiracanthiidae; genus Cheiracanthium; species Cheiracanthium punctorium. The sequence continues at coordinate 65,762 of JAWZYV010014754.1, forward strand.
TTGAGAAAATACTTATGAAATATATTGCTTACACAAAAAGGTAGTTAAATATATTCCATAATTGTTGGCAGCTATGTATAAATTAAATTTAAGTTTTAATACTGAATCTACGTCTTTTATTGAGTGCATTAATATAGATTCGGAATGTGTATCCAGTGAAATAAAATATGGTTTTGCATTGCACATTACTTTACTTAGATCTAAATTTTAAATTTAAGCCCAGCCTTTATAAGCCTTAAAATGAATTAAAATGTTCAGCTTGATATAAGGACACATTACATTTACAGTTTCATTATCAATTAACAAATGAAAATTCATTCAAACATATTTAATGTATGTAGATGAAATATTTATTTTTAAGCGTGGCTGTATGTGACTAAATGGCAACTGTTGACTTTTACGAATACAAATGCTAAAAAATGTTAAATGGGGTTTAACAAGAGTGTGTACTTTACCGAATCATTATATTCTGCAACAAAAATGACTGAGAATTGGAAGAAAATCTATTAGATAAAATTGAATTATTTTAACATCAAAAACGAAATTTAAAGAAATGTCCATGTTACGTTTGACACGTTTGAATCCGGAAGCTTTGTTAAACATATTTTATGCATTTCGAGAAAGATTTATCCAAAAATAAATACGATGTTGTTACGAAATAATGTCAATGCAAGTTTTGAATAAACATTTTCGAATATACCATCAAATTCAAGCACTGGAGTATGAAATAAATATATCATACCGCAAAAATTAATTATTCGAAACATTTGAATATGGAAATGCAATCCGTAGAACGCATTTTTGTATCTGTGATAGGAATACCTGCAGTGTAATATATTTAACATCGCATTGCGTTTATAGGTTTTCGTTTGTTTGTTTTTTAATATCTTTATTCTTATCGATACGCACTAAAATGCTATGTATTCATAGCTGCAATAACTCCGGGATATTTTTAACCGTTTTTTGTGAAGAGCAATTTTTGTTTCAGAAGATAGAGAAATTTCTACAAGTAACGACTGATTTTGTTGCGGTATTGAAAAAAGGTACAGAAAAGTTTACTGTTTACCAAAAGTGGTTAATTATATGCCCGGATTTGTCGCGACCGTGTGTATCATATGTGATAATACGCGAATGGTATGCTTAGATAACTGTTCGTGACATCCAGATTTTACGGTGGGTGAAGTCATCCCCTCCTAGATAGAGAAGGCCTGTGAACAGAAACTTTTGCGTCATCAATAGGTCTTCTAAGATGACGTCATCACAGTTTCCATTTCACAAAGTAAAGCTATTTAAAATTTCTGGTGGAAGATACAAATTTTGGAAAATATCTTTAGTTAAAAATAAAAATTAAAATACCTTTCTAATAAAAAATAATTTATTATGATCTATTTCTATATCATATTATATAATTAGTGATAGTTAAAATTTCCTATTTGCCGTAAAATTGAATTTTCTGCCTCAAATCATTAAAATGTTTCATTCGGGAGTAAATTCACCACAAACTTTGAATAGTTTTACTTTGTGAAGTCAAATGTTTGATGACGTCATTTTAGTGGACCTAGTGATGACGTGAAGTTTCTGTTCTCAGGCATTGTATATCTAGAAGATGTTGGTAAAGCACTGTACTACGGTTTCGGGTTCAACTCCCGGTGGTCGGGGTTTGATCCCCCGAGAGGTCTGATACAGGAAATAAAAAAAAAAGAAAAGAAAAGAAAAGAAGAAGAAATATAACTGATTGAAATAATTTTGCTTGTGTTGTGATAGGTGGTCGTTCAATAACTTTCATCTCTTGCGGAGTTACCGAGTACATGACATTGTGAATATACGGGTATATAATTTTAAGAAAGAACGCCAGAACCTTTAGCATAGGAGCTTCTAATTTTACAATGCTAATAAAGTTTTCGGGTTCAAATCATAATAAATCGTAATAGAATAAGGAATAATCTGGGAATTAATTGATAAAAATTAAAACTTCTAATTAAAACCGTTACGACTTATTAGTTGGTGAATTAAAGTAAGTAATATACCTTTTCCTTCACTTTTTTAAGGATGCAAAGCAAGATTACAAGTAAATGAAAATAATAAGTATTAAATTAAAAGAATAAATTTTTGTTTATGAATTTTTTTGTTTGTTTCTCACAAGATTCAGGACCAGTGTATACACTTGATGTGTCTGCCTGCCTTTTTACAAGGTTTACCTTAAAATTTTAAAAATTGACTCTTTAAGTGCATTATATAATAGAATACATTTAAAATCCGTTAGGAAAAAAGAAAATATGTATATTATTAAATGTGTCGATATTTTAACTCAATACATACATAATAATAAACTGGCTCTCATCAAAACTCAAATTTAAAATAATATATTTTATACTCTAGATTTTGTTTTGACGATTAAAAAATGCTTGAGGGAATGGACCTCTCTCATAAGTTTAACAATTTTATTTAAAAATTTAGAGAAGTTAAACGATTTTGCTCTTAGAATAATCATGCAGATTTATCAAAAATCATTACTTCAAATAACTGATAAACAAAAAATACTTCCACAACATTCTTTTTGTGATTCTTTCCCTAAAACAACTTTTTTTTCAAAATTCATCATATTTCATAATTTTACAAAATGTTTTTTCAGTTAGGGTATTTCCTCTTGATGCCAAATCATAAAATCGTCATTTTCTGGAAAGAAAAAAACAAACCAGAAACTGAACATAAATGCTAATCTATCCTTGTGAGATCACTCATATTCATAATAAAATTCCTGTAACTCAAGATTTAAGCAATGTAGCATTCTTGATAGCATTACGATTTATTGTAGAATACATCGCAATGGGAAAATGTGTTTAACCACTTAACAGTTTCTTTTTCTTGCCATATTGTGTCCAAATATAAGCATATTTTTGATAAACAATTTTGCATTCTAATTGATTACATAAATTCATATCAGCAATCATAACTTTTACAGGTATTGAACTTAATTATTTATAATTATTTTCAATTATTACAAAAAATACACTATTTTTACTTTAAAGTTGGCTTTCCCCCGAAGAGCTAACTGAACTGTAAGAACGCTTTACAGGAATGGAGGAGATGGATTATTAGCATAAATTTCACAAAATTTCCGAACAGTAGTTAGATCCAAACTTTCCGCTTCCTTCGCCTTCTTCGAGAATTCCGACAACAAACTTTCAGAACTTTCAGATTCATTTAGAGAAATTTCCGATTCACCATCGCATTCGAAATCAGAGTTATATTCGTTTATAAGCTGCTCACTGTCACTCATCATTATTTTATTTTATCACCAAATTGGAAAGAAATATTACTCGTGAAGCAAGACAAACTGAATGTGTGGGGACAAATTTTCCATTTTCCCGCGTAGTCGGAAAACAGTAAACCTGTTCGGAAACAGCTGCGCACGTGTTTTTCTCTCAAATCTTTGTAGGACTACTGGAGCAATCTGCTAGAAACAGGGCCTCCGAGAGAAATTTTATAAGGTGGGACAGAAATTTTCCCGCCCCCCCCCTACCCAACTTGATTTTACCTCAAAAAATATATTTAAAATTCTGCCCAATTTTACTTTAAAAGTAGTTATTAAAAATAAAAAAGTTAATATTGTGGGGTCATTTTCATTCTTACCTAAATTATGATTTTAATAATAGTATTTATAATCTGTAATAATGTAAAAATATAAAAAAATGAAGTTCATTACGCTATTTTTATAACCAGATTCCAAAATCTTCATTTGCCTTACCACCCTCGCTGTCTAACATGTGTTGCAAATCACCATCACTAACAGTGTGTTATTTATCTGTAAATGCATCAGTTCATATTTTGCTATAGTTAAACACACAGTTTCGAAAATTATTTTTTTTTCTTTTAGTGATTTTTATATAGAATGCTAAAAGAAAAGAATGAGTAAGGAAATCTTCATATTTAGCGATTTTTTATTTATGCTTGAAGATTAAAAATGTGTATAAATGGTAGAATTAGCATATTTGTTATTAAATTTTAATAACGGCTTTTCATGCCTTTCTACCTGCAAAATTTCGTATAACATCATCAAAATTAATAGTTCTGGCAATGTCAGATTCGATGCTTAGTCTTGCTAAGTCTACAAGTCGTTCTTGAGACATGGTTGATCTTAAGAAATTTTTTATGAGTTTCAATTTGCTGAATGATCGTTCAGCAGAAGCTACCGTTGCTGGAATGGTTAAAAAATACCCTAAGGGCAATGCGAACATTTGGTAATAGATCGTTGAGTTTATATTCTGTTAGTATGTTCAATAAATCCAGAGGCTTTAATTGATTTTTATAGCTGCATGTGTGAGGGAGGGGGCGCATTTTCGTATTTACTTAGAAAAATAGCTAGGACCGGCACTGCGTTGGGCTGTGATTTTTTAAAAGTAAAGATGTAGAAAGGAAATTTGTAGTGCATTTTGAAAAATTCACGGGCCCCCTCTAGTTTGACGGGCCCCGGCTGTCCCCCTCTCTCGCTGGGCCTGACTAGAAACATTACAAACTACGGAAAGTGAAAAAGTCGGGGAAATCAGCAGCTAAGCGTGAAAAATGAACTGACCGACCGGCACACGGGCAAATCAGGGATGTCAACTTTCCTGTGACCCGACCGGGAGTCGGGTAAAACTGTTAAGTGGTTAACCAATTGAATATGATCAATTAAGGAGGGTTTTTTTCTTAGAATAATTATAGAAATCTCATATTTCGCCATTATATTCCTATACATACATGGAACTTATAATCGGACCAACTTCGTTACCAGTGTAATTCTTCATCTTAATATTATTAATTTCACCTTTAAGAAAATAGGGGAGTGAGTTAATTAGCTTCAATTTAAATTATAAATACTATGGAATATACTTAACCGCATTCTGTAAACAGTATAACCTTTAAGTACTTCTCCAAAATAGCCCCATCAAGGTGCTCTTCATGAACGAAAGGGGAAATTTAATAAATTGGTAGCTACTCATAAAATTTTCCACGGAGTTCGACATTTTTTTTTCTTTTGTTTACGTTACAATTTTATGTTCCATGAAGTCAGAATTATTTTTCTCTTGATTTATGATATACGATATGTAAATGTATTTTATAGGTTAATATTAATTTTGAAATAAAGAGATCATTAAAAAATTATGAATGGGCATGTATAAACAATATAAATACAAAAGTAAAATAAGAGCGGTTTTTCGATCAGTAATTGAACAAACTTTATAACAATATTAACAGAGTTGCCAACAGCTCCATACTATAATTAACGATTTTTTGTGAACAGTAAGTTCTTTTAAACATTTTTTTTAAAATAGTAGACATGCCGCACATTCACTCTCGAAATTTTGCTAATAATTTAAGAGAAAAAAAGATTGTTTAAAAAAGTCATTAATTATGTTCCGTAGCCATTGACAACTCTGTGTTAACATAATTAAGTTTTCATATTACCATAAATAGTTAAAAAACAGCAAAAGCCGATAGTAATTTTGATAATAATCTGCCGTTTGAAAGTTTATATACATACTTGTGTGCGGGTGTAAAGATATGTATACATTTTTTTTCGATATGAAGTGGCACAATTTTTTAGGGACCTCCCGCCTCCGCTCTAAAACAGGTCACTAGCCGCCACTGACCGGCCTTATTATTAAATATCATTCCTCATATAGCATTTGAAATTTTCCTTTCAATTAAACATCATTCCAAATTTAATTTTTTTTATAATTATACGCCTTTACACATGCTTCACTATCTTACAAATTCTTGATTCAGGGTTAGTTAGTTGGTATTTAATGGCACAAGGTCCAAAAAGGAGATACTGAGCCACTCTTGATTCATATTTATTAAACTAGCATGGTTATTTCTTATGTATTATTATTCGCTTGAAAAAAAAAAAAAAAAAGATGAAAAGTTTTTCCGGTCTTTTAAAGAAAATAGTACAAAGTTGTGCAACTAAATATTTCGAAAAACAAATATATATAAGTATTATATCTAAAAGTATTAATCAGAGGTACCGTAAGCACCGTCATGCATTGCGAAAGATTTCACATGCCTTACAGCGGTGCGTACACAGGAACAGTGTATTATGCACAATTGTTGAAACTAAGATATGAATTTTTACTGTTGTATTGAAATCATTGTTGTATTCAGTAAAAAATGTAATGATCTATACTCTTTTTGAATTCCCATTTTATCAATAATTTCATGTTCACACGCCCCGCAGTGGTCTAGGCGCTAAACTCCGTTTCTAAAAGATCACCGCAAGTGAAGCAGCATCGGGCTTGGCCAGCGCTTGGGAAAGCCAACTCTCTCTCGGCTCGACTGCTGTGGGACCGTGTATGCTAATGGGAGTTGGTGAACGTAAAATCCGTCGTGGCTCCAACGTCCTCTAGGTGCAGCGCTACCTCTGGGGATGCCGATTTCAGGTGGTTGGTCCCTCCTCTGGAATTGATTCAAAATTAGGGGACTTGGTCTCCATCGTCTCCCTATCTAAGGGGATTTGGCACAGCATGCGGCTTTCAGAGGGCATAAGCAATAACATGCCTCACACTAATTTTTATTTACAATGTGGATAGTGCTTTTAGCAGTCATGATACTTTCTGGCGTTCACATATTTTCAGGAATACTCCTTTTAAATACTTCGAGAAAAAAAAATAAGTGAATTGCTCTGCTCTTATTCTTTCAGGTATATCTCTGACTTTATAACATAACAGAGGTAAAACGTCTTCCCCGTACTTTTTAACTTATAATTGTGTCCATTATATCTGAAATTCCCGAAGAACACGCACGTATATAGTTTAGTTTTCTTCATATCTTCCTTAATGTGATGCTTTCGTGATATCCCTCTTAAAAAAAAAGTACCCGATGGATTAAATATTCATTTAACCATGTACCTTTATATTCTGTTTTTATATTCCCAATGAAATTTCTAAAAATGTTTCATGTGATTGAGAAAACTGAATCACTAATTAAGTATGTTAAAAATGTGATTTGAAATTATTTTTTAGAAAAATATGAGATTGCTAAGGACTTTTCTATGCAAAACTGAGTGATGTAGTTTTGGGGGAAATATTTGATTTGACTGTAGCGAAAAAATATTTGTTGTTGAATTACAAGCCGAATGAGACACCTTTTTAAAAACAATAAAGTAGCAGTTATATTCCAACTATTCAATTTAAAAAGACTAAAGACAATGAAGTTAATCAAATTAAAACTAAATTCTGAAAACACCTGATATATTTATGTCATAAATATGATATACAAGCAAAGGAAACTGAACCGCTCTTTATGTTAGGCTTGGAGGTTTAAAGGAAAATAACATTAGTTGCATGGAAATCGCATTCGAGTCTGGTTTGTTAACCAATTCTCTTGAAAGTGGGCGTTAATGATGTATCATTACACAGAAAATTATAAAAACATTCATAAATAATGTTACATTAAAGGAAAATTGTCCATGATATGCTTCATTTTTCCTACTAATATGCCAACTGTATGCATTTATTTATAAAGAGAAACAAAGTCTCAGTATGACACATAATTTGATAAATTGCTGCAATCAAGTAAAATCTGTGCTCTCAAATTTGCTCGCTCATTAAGATAAAACGCCTTGCATTGGTTTATTACAAATGATACGAGAATATCACCTTTTCGTATTTTCAACAAAAAAAAAAATGTCCGTTTAATTTTTATAACGGATTCAAAATTAGATGAAAAAAAAATTCTTTCTCTTTTTTAACGGAAATTCTGCTAAAAAACGAAATTTATTCGTGGATCCCTTAAGTGTCGTTGTAAAGGGGCATTTTCCGTTCTCCTTCTGGCACCTGCGAGCTTGTACGAATGAAATGTCTCCGAGTCACTTCCGCTCTTAGATAAAAATAATACCCACAAAGCTGATTTTAGCAATTTTGAATAAATTCTGTGCTCATTCTGCCTGCAGTTCAAGTTGAAGTTAAGATCCCTTAAACGTACAAAAATATCGTCGCATTAAGCATGTAACAGACGACTGCAGATAATTTGAGTAGTATTTTACTTAATGCTAAGTCCCTTTGTTATGGGTGCAAAGTTGAGATCACATTTAAAAAAAACAGAATTTAAAATATCGAATCGCTACTACCAAACCAAGTAGGGTTTTAAATCAGAAGAACCTGACGTTATATCTTATTAAGACTGTAGTTCGATAAAGTAATACGATTTTGGTCAGCGGTTCACAACCTATCAACGTCGCCCCCCCCCCAACAAAGGCTAACTTACGGTGGCGCTCCCCTCCTCCCATTTTACAGCATACATTCAATCTTTTAATCCTTAACAATGAACATTTAGTCGAATTTTCTAGAAAATAATGTTATCAGTAAAGTTTGAATGAACATTTTCAGCGAAAATGGATATATTTTTGAGTAAGAGTGAGAATAAATAAGAAGATTTTTTTTAAACATGCATCACTACTTGCTCTTTAGTTTTTCTCACGACCCCCTGCAAACGCTCTGCGCCCCCCTTGGGGGGTCTCGCCCCACAGGTTGCGAAACTCTGATTCTGGCGCATAAACGTGATGCAATCCACATGAAGATTTGTAAAAGTCTCATAGTCGAATATTTTCATTATTTCAATATTTTCCTTACATGACACATGTTCGGAAAGTAAAAAAATCTATAATTCTATGTATAAATGCCATCGGCCGAGGTAGGAGGGGTTAAGCCCTCCTTTGAACGATTTTAACTTCCTGTTGGAAAGTTATACGTTCTATACCAATAAAAAGAGATGCGGAGCCTTTTATTGGTGGGGGAGGGATGGAAGGGGGTGGGATGAAACATCACGTAGGCTCAAAAAGCTTAAAGGAAATGCAAGCTAATAATCACTAATTAATTTAAATTACTAATTTAAGTTAATATTCGTAAGCCAATCTGAATTTAAAAAGCTGAAATTTGCTGAAAAGGTAGAAGAAAGAATGCAGATATGTTAGGCAGCAGCCAATCATGGTTTTGAGTTGAGAAATATGCAAAACAGGGTCGTATAAGAAGCTGGAAATGTGAAGCGTTGCAGGAAGTGCTTGTAAGTGCTGATGAAAGGTGTTTAGAACATTCGTACGATTTGTTTCCAAGCTAGACGTGTTCCTATGACATTCAGAAGAAGAATAGAAAACTCTCATGGGCTGTCGGACGCCTTGAAGCAGGGCAGTCTACCACAGATGGAGCTCTTTCCTTCGGTATTCACCATTCCGTCATTTTACGATTATTGAAACATTTCCACCCAGCCAAACAGCTGTCCAAAGACCTGTAGCCGGTTGTCCAAGGGTTACGATCCCCGTGAAAGATCGATATATTGTTGCTGTACCCAAGCGGGATCTTAGATCGACCTCCACACGTCTTGAAAAAAGAATTCTTTCTCTTTTTTAACGGAAATTCTGTTAAAAAACGAAATTTATTCGTGACAGCATTGCATCTCGAAATTTATTCGAGGCAGCATTGGTTGCAGCGGCCATGGTAAGACGATATCTGCCACTAGTGTTCGTGAAAGGCGACACCTGAATGGGCTGTATCAACACCTCCTAGATAAAGAAAGCCTAACAACTCTTACGTCACCAAGCTCTGACGTCATTGCTAAGCCTACATTAAAAAGTTTTATTTTCATAAAATAAAACTGTAAAAAGTTTCTGGTGAATTTACTCATGAATAACAATATTTTAATAATTTGAGATAAAAATATAATTTTATGACAATTGGCAGTTTTTAACCACGACTAATTAGATAATATAATAAGGAAATAGATCGAAATGAATAATTTTGTATTAGAAAGGTACTTTAATTTTAATTTTTTATTTCAGATATTTTCTAATATTTGTAGCATTCATTAGAAATTTTAAATAGTTTTACTTTGTGATAGTAAAACAGTGATGACGTCATCACTTGAAGGCCTAATGATGACGTCAAAGTTTCAGTTGTTAGGCTTTCTATATGTAGGAGGTGTTGGCTGTATGCCCCGGTACCACATGTTTGGGTTCTTTTTTCCGCATAGTCCAGTGGGGCACGATTAAAATATTGCCGCCAGAATGTGAAATGATCTGTGTCTGATTGGCGAAACGTCATGCCCACAGATGAGTCCAGATTTGCCTTACAACCCTATGATAATCATGCAAGAATCTAGAGAGGACAAGACAGAAGCAATCGGCCCGAGAACATCCCCGAACATCACACAATCCGTGGTGGAAGCATTATGGTCTGGAAAGGGACTTCATTGGGATATCGCACCTGCACATCTACAGGCGAGGTTATATGACGGCTATAAGTATCGAGATGAAGTCTTAGACACCGTTGTGAAACCGTACGCTGCAGGAGTTTGTCCTTATTTCGTTTTAATGGACGATAATGCGCGTCCCCGAAGAGATGCCATCGTTGACGACTTTCTGTAGAGTGAAAGGATTGCACGTATACAGTGGCTGGCTTACTCGCCGGACCTTCATCTAATTGAAAAATCTTTGGGATGGTCTCAGCCGTGCTGTATGTAAACGTTTTTCACCACCAGCCACTTTCAAAGATTTAGAAACTGCCGTAGAAGAGGAATGGCAATTACTGAACTCTGCGGTGGTTGATCACCTCGTAATAAGCATTTTCACACGCTATACCCTTTGTATGAAGGTGTGGGGCACTCACATACACGATTAATGCTGGTTTCTGTTGTTTGTTTTGGATTTAAGCATCACTTTGTTAATGATCCAAATATAACGTCATCTTCTAATTTATTAAAATTCATTTTTTTAATCTCTGAATGTAATTCTTTGTTTTATTTCATGAATAAACATAGAGGTACTTACTTGCAGCATTTCATGTCAATCAAAGCAGTACTTGTCCATTTTTCGCATTTTACCGCCCCGTACTAAACTTTTGGAAGTGAGTGTAGTATAGTGTACTGTGTATTAGAAAAATGTTAACAGCATAATAATTTCGTTTTGACTTTCCGAACATGTACCATGTAAGGAAAATATTGTAATCATGAAAAATTTCGACTACGAGATTTTTATTTACTCGTTTTGAGGTCAATTATGCAATTTATACTGTGAATCATGTATGTATGTGCGTATGTTATGTGTGTGTATATATATGTAAGTGAACACAATATCTAGTAAGCCGTGCATTCAATTGGGCTCAAATTTGGAGTAATACATTTTATAGATCGCCATCGTCCAACCGGTATTGACTTTGGTATGCATGGGATGTATAATACTTTTTGCAGGGGTACAAAAAGAATTGTTATACATTAAGCCCTGTGGGGACAAATAGCTGAAAGTGCGCTAGCTTCTAATCAGTGCATTGCATTTAGCGCAAATTCGACGCGTATATTATAGTTCACGGTCACATCATCTACATAGATTTTCGTGTGTGTAATATTAGCAGTTTGTTCACGGAATTGAAAAAAAAATATCTTATGCATTCCGACTTATGGACATAAATCATTCAAAATGAGCTAGTGTTTAAATGATGCATTGGATTGAGCTCAAATTAGGCACGCCTTACATACTGCATAAATTTTAGCAAGTGTACTGTATATAGTTGTTTACAGGACTACCAAAAGTATCCTTATACATTGAGACCTCGACACTCAAATCAAACAGCACAGTGTCAGAAAACTAGATTCGATTACCCTGTTGAGTTGAATGGAATTTATTTGAATCAACACCTCCTAGATAGAAAGGCCTGAGAACAGAAGCTTTTACGTCATCACTAGGTCTTCAAAGAATCATCACAGATTTACTATCACAAAGTAAAACTATTTCAAATTTCTGGTGAATGATACAAATTTTAGAAATATCTTAAGTTGAAGATAAAAATTAAAATACCTTTCTGATAAAAAATAATTTATTATGATCTATTTCTATATCATATTATCTAATTAGTGATAGTTAAAATTTCCTATTGATAGTAAAATTATATTTGTTATCTTAAATCATTAAAATGTTTTTTGGGGAGTAAATTCACCACAAACTTTGAATCCTTTTACTTTGTAAAAATAAATGTGTGATGACGTCATTCTAGTGGACCTAGTGATGACGTAAATGTTTCTGTTCTCAAGCATTGTATATCTAGGAGGTGTTTGAATTCTTGGCAAAGATCAAGTGTTCGGAAAGCAGGTCTTAATTTTCATAGGAGCTCACCGGACGTACATGGAGTTTGATGAACGCACCACTCATACTTTCTTAATAGGGTTACAAAAGATAATGTCAGTGTTGCTAACTTCCTCGAAAAAAATTAACTACATTTTAATGTAGCCAATTTTTTAAGCTACATTTCGTTATTGACTGCTAGAAAGTCCGCTCCATCGCCACTTTGCTATTATTTAAGTTAAAAATTGCTGTTTAAAAAGTGGTTAGTTATATTCCGTATCAGATGGTAACTCTGATTATCTTATTAAAATTCAGCAAGCTCCTCGGTTGTAAATAAACTTTATTTAATTAAAGGCGTATATATTAACTTTATATCCAAAGGAAGTGTTACACAATTTACACAAAACCTAAAACAAGCCTATAAAATTTATACTGAGCTCTTTTTTTTAAGTTGAATAGCAAAATCTCATGTTATTAAATGACATTTTATTCGTCCAACATGCACTAACGCGATGCTTTCCACTCCTCTACATATGTAACATGCTCAAAATTATTAAAAACGGACATTTTTTGTACTGTGTCATTACTTCTCATGTTACAAAATTTTATTCAGCTCCCTTGATCGTCTGCTGAATTATGCGTGAAAAAATATCTTATCCAATTTTTACAGAATCTGAATGTCTATGAGAAAATTATCAAAATTTCGACCATCATAGCTTAAGTTGCGACTACCTGTCACAATATAAAATTTGATTTCATTTACTTAAGTGGAACTAATATTTACGCATTTTGAATAGGTTTGCAGAAATCGCAAATTTTATCAAGAATTACGAAAAAATCATAGCTTAAGTGATAGTAAATGTCGTTTTGTTTATTCTATTTTTGATTAATGCACTCTCAAGAAAATCACCTTGGGCATAATTACAGAATGATGGACGGACGACAAAATATTTTTGACGGTCGTATTCAGTTCCCAGTTGTTTGAAAGAAATAGAAACAATTCGCAAAATCTAGAAATTCCTAACAACACACAGAGATTTTTATTTACAGCGATTTAGAAAAGAAAAACTACCATCTTTAGTTATTATTAGCTGGTAGCAAGCAAACTGTCCCGCAGTGTCCGGTCACTAAGCTCCGTTCCCATTAGAACACGGCAAGTGAAGCAGCATCCGGCTTGGCCAGGGCTTTGGAGTGTCCATATCCTCTCGGACCAATGGGTGCGGGTGCAAGTGAAATATGTCGTTGCTCCAATATCCTCCAAGTTGTTTAACGATACTTCGGGGGGTGCCGATTTCAGAGGGTTGGTCCCTGCTCTCGAATTGGTTGAAAATTAGGGGACCACTGGCGAAATCGTACTTCCTCCCAGTGGGGCCCTAAAAATGGAAGACGCATCCCCTCTGCCCATCGCCTCTCTTCGAAGCGATCTGGCACCGCCTTTTGCGGTTGTCAGGGGACAGAAGAAACATCACAACAACAACAGCAAGCAAACTTCTGTAACTCCTATACGTTTGAGCAAAATCAGAGTCAATAACTGTTTCGAATCACAAACCTTTTTTTTTTTTTTTCAAACAGTAATTTTTGGCTTAGACTAGAGCGAACAGCAACGCTAAATGCGCGAGGCAATTATCATTTAGAAAAAAATATATAAAAATAAATCCTGGAGTTGTAAGAAGGTATGAATGAAACTATGTAGCACCCGGCAGTTTTACTAAATAAACGTGACTCGACATTCATACACCTAACTTTTTCGGAAGGTTTTTACCTGCAACTTCCAAACACCGTAGTTTCCCGTTGGGTGTCAGCTTTATTTTAAGTTAAAATTATAGAAGAGAAAATAGTGCTGGAAAATCTTCCGAAAAAATGATAAAAGTTTGAAGTTATGCTGCAGGCTAATACTCCTGTCGGGATTCATGCAACATTTTTTTTTTCCCAATGGCAATGCAGTCCCCATCCCAATGCCTCCAAGGCGGAGGCATTCGCCACTACTACGGCCGGAGTTATTGGTCTCTTTATAAAAAGGGTACGTAGTAGGTGGACCAACGTCGCTCTTATGAAGGGACGGACTCAATGACAGCCACACCCAGTCGGGGATCGAACCCCGACTGCAGGGAGTTGAACTCGAACCGTAGTACGTAGTCTCTTTATAAAGAGGGTACATAGTAGGTGGACCAACGTCGCTCTTATGAAGGGACGGACTCAATGACAGCCACACCCAGTCGGGGATCGAACCCCGACTGCAGGGAGTTGAACTCGAACCGTAGTACGGTGCATTACCCCAAGGACGTACCCAGAAAAAAATTTCGGGGGGGAGTCCAAATGGTGAAAAAGGCAGAATTTTTCACAAAAAGACTTCATCATTCTTATCTTGTTAACAAAAACTGAAATTTCGGGGGGGGTCCGGACCCCCTGGGTACGTCCTTGCATTACCCACCATGGAATGTGGTAGGCCCTTCAAACAAGGTATGGGGTCTGCATACGTAAACATTTTTATATGTTTGTTACATAATTATAATAATTAGTGTACGCCTTGAAGAGAAAGTTGTATTTTTAATTTCACTTTTCGATGCTTAATACCTTTCTTCTGAATGAAACCTGAAATTTCTTCAAAACAGTCAAACTTTATCAAGTCTCTGCTGCATAGTTAGATTCATTTGCTGCTAAACTACCTACTTTAGTTTCACCTGGATATCTGGATTTGTGAAAAAAAAAAAATGTGTGCGTGTAATCTTTACGCGCGATTGAAGTAAAAATTATTTGATGTTTACGACACATATCACTGAAATGATTAAACTTTAACTTAAAATAAATATGTTATAATTTAATTATATTTATTATTCATGTACTTTACAAAGATTATATAAATGTTATATTCATATTATTCATTGGAAATAGGTACTTGAATGTCATCACAATTTTTATGTATGAAATTATAGGTTTATGGTAACTATAATGTGAAACATAAATTTTACTCTCTAAATTTGCTAATTTGCTTGAAATTACAGCATCTATCGTTGTACCGAAACGCGTTGTAGATTGAAGTTGAGAAGTATTCATAGTTAGATCAAATTTTTCTTTTAAAAATTCAACTAACGACTAAGATTCTTGATAGCGAAAATTAACATTAAAATCTCCAGTAATAATCATCAGTAATTCATTATAATTACTTAGAATCCAGGAAGTATCCATGTTGTAGTATTAATCTTTAACTATTTTCTTATATTATTGTTCCGTCTGGAGGTTGGGTCTGAATGGCGGGAATGTCCATAGTCTAGTATTATACTTTAACTGTGTTCTTTAACTGATGTTTTCCTCTGTTTGTTGGGTTCGAATGCAGGTAGTGTAAATTTTTTTGCTTTTCTATTACAGTGTTCTTAAACGTTGATTACGTCTGCTGGTAGGTTTCGAATTATTATTCTGTATCCGTGTTTTTAAAGTGCAGGTCCTGTCTATAGTTTGGGATTTATTGCAGCCAGGGTCCGTTTCTTTGTGGTGTTCTCTCCTCGTGTTAAACCGTTGCTCCGTCTTGAGTTTGGGTTAGAATCCATGGAGTGTCTATTTGTTATTCTTTTATTTTTGTTCTTAAACCCTTTGCAGCCAGTGTTTGTTTCTTTGTGGTGTTACATACCCGTGTTCTTAAACCGTTGTTCCGTCTGGATATCGGGTTAGCTTCCAGGAAGTGTCCATGTTGAACTATTATTCTTTCACTATTTTCTTAAAATGTTTTCCCATAGAGTTTGAATCGAGAGAAAGCTGTGATATTTTTCTTTAACTGTGTTCCTAAACTGGTGTTTTCTTCTGTCGGTTGGTATCGAATGCACATAGAGTCTATTATTGCGTTTTTCTATGGCAGTGTTCTTAAACCTTTGTTTTACTCTGCTGGTTTTGTTCGAATTATTATTCTGTTTAAAAATTTACATTTGGCTTATTATTATAAATAACTCAAAAACACATGAGCAGTATTAAAAGGAAGATTGCATACTATTTAAGTACAGACAAACAATATTTATGTTTCATGGTAACCAATCATGTCAAGTTTTAACTCGTAATTCCATTAAATATTGTAATAATGCCATTGAAAACATGTGAGTAAACCAACGGAGCTTGGATCACGGAATGCACGATTGTGCCACTTTCTGTATTCGGTGCGTAGTCCTTGTTTATCGGAGGTGACGGGTTGGGTCGCCGCCTGTTCAGCGAAAGGCTTCCCACTGTGGCTCTGACAAGAGCCGGTCTATTTATCCACTGAACAGAGACATCAGACAAGATCTTGCTTCAAAACAGGTAGGGAGTAATGTCGACGCGTAGGGAACACAGTCGACGTTCACAGGAACGAACGCCCGAGAGCTGTTCCGCAAATGAAGGTAGCAAGGGGGAAAAAGATACGTCACTTCATTTACGGGGCGTTACTTCCGTCAGAAAAAAAATCTGAGTTGGTTATCACGTTTGGTGTGCATTTCCATTAAGTTAGAAATTTCTAACTTTTTATGCCAATTCAATTTCGGTTAAGGGAGGGCCGATTTAATTGCAAATCATGTAGTTTAAAGAAGAGACATGTCTGAGAAACGAGTGATTTTACCGTTGTTAAAGCGCATTGAAGTGATCGAGTCACACAAACAGGGAAATTCGGAGAGGAAATTGGTGGTTAGTTTTGATTGTGGGAAAAACATAAAAAAAACCTATGTTAAAGCAAAAAGATTTTATCACGGCAAATTCAGAATGCACGAAGGATATGAGAATAAATATTCTTTTGTCAGATGTAAAAAATAGAGTGAGTTGTGTGTCCCGATTTTAAATCTTTCGGAGCTGATTTAGTTCCCTGAAAGCAAATTTAGCTCTTTTTTGGGCGATTTTCTCCACATGTAAGTTGAATACACGTTAGAACTAGAGGTTTGCCGGATCGTTACAAATTATATCAGCGGATACGGATCTGAAACTGGATAGCTCGCTTTTTATACCCGCGAATACGGATATGAAAAAGGATAATTATTTCCTCTATCCCATAGATGCCAACTATTGTGGAATGTAATAAACCACTTTTTGTAAACAGTATATTGTTTTAGAAGGTTTTCAAAAGGGCAACCTGCTTGTTCGCGCAGTGCGAAAATTTTGCTATATTTTAAGCAGAATATTATAGTTTTAAAAAGTGGTTAATTATATTCCGTAGCAGTTGGCAGTTATGCTATACCCGCGAATACGGATATGAAAACGGATCATTTGCTTTCATATCCGCGGATAGTTATACGGATCTTTTTGTTTTGAATTATTTGGAAAAATAAATCACCTTAAAAGACAATAATTTCATGCACAGTGGGAGAAATATCCTGCTACAGAATAATTTTCAGATACTCTGCAATACATGGCTTAAAAATATTTAATTAGTTGAGATCACATTAAAAAAAAAACAGAATTTAAAATATCGAATCTCTACTGCCAAACCAAGTAGGGTTTTAAATCAAAAGAACCTCCCGTTATATCTTATTAAGACTGGCAGTTCGATCAAATAATAAGATTTTGTTGCATAAACGCGGTGACATCCACATGAAGATTCGGAAAAATCTCACAGTCGAATTTTTTCACGATTTCAATATTTTCCTTACATGACACATGTTCGGAAGGTAAAAATAATTTATAATTCTATGTGTTAATACCATCGGTAGAGCTAGGAGGGGGCTAAGCCCTCCTTTGAACGATTTTAACTTCCTCTTGGAAAGTTATACGTTCTATACCAAGAAAAAGAGATTAGGAGCCTTTTAGTGGTAGGGATGTATGAAACATCACGTAGGATGAAAAGGCGTAAAGAAAATGCATGCTAATAATTACTATTTTATTTAAATTACTAATTTAAGTTAATATTCGTAAGCCAATCTGAATTTAAAAAGCTGAAATTTGCTGAAAAGGTAGAAGAAAGTAAGCAAATATGTTAGGTAGTAGCCAATCATGGTTTCGCGTTGAGAAATATGCAAAAACTTTATACATGAATTCAATTTCGGGTAGGGGAGGGCCCGATTCAGTTGCAAATCATGTAGTTTATAGAAGTGACATGTCTGAGAAACGAGTGAGTTTTACCGTTGGAGTAGCGCATTGATGTGATCGAGTCACACAAAAAGGGAAATTCGGAGAGGAAATTGGTGGTTAGTTTTGGTTGCGGGAAAAACGTAAAAAACCTTTTTAAAGCAAACAGATTTTATCACGGCAAATTGAGAATGCACGAAGCGTATTAGGATAAATGCTCTTTCATCAGAAGTAAAAAATAAAGAAGAATGGGAAATTTCTAAAGATTTATATTAAGATTTTAAAAATATACTTGTATAATTAATTATGTATTAGCATGCAATTTCACAAATAACGAAACGAAAGCATTTTTAGATGTTTTCTCATGGGTATCACATGCTTATACTTCTTTAAGTTGATTTTTCGCGGATCGGAGAGTGGTCGTGCCCGAGAAGTTTCACTGTATTACATATAATACGTTCTAAAAAGAGCTACAACTATTTCCGTATCAATATTTTACTTTGCATTCGTAGTCTTGTAAGAATTACAAAATAAATTTCAATTTAAATTGTGATAATTTCAAATGCATAATTTTTCATTATTAAAAATTACCGCGAGGGTTTAAGAGTTTAGGAATTTCTATTGTTCTGATTAGGGTGAAAACATGTTTACAATGAACGAAAATTCCTTTGCTTTTTTGTTATCCTTATCGAGATTTTGCAAGACAATATTGTGAAAATTGTATTCTGAAGACTATTAAACGTTAATATGAAAATTTGTAATTTTTAAATTTTTATTTGCGGTTTCTGTAATACTTCAAAACCCTTTCAATGAAGAGAAATTTTAAATTTTCCAAGACTTCATATCGCTTTTATATTAATATGTACAAATCCTCGTTTCGTGTTAAAACTCAATTTAAGGGTGTCTATATTAAGTAATTTTCCGAATAATCAATATTTTCTATTTGCTCGGCACTTATAAGAAGCACAGAGTGTGCAATCGATGAAAACTTCAGCTGAAGAATACTAATTGAAACCAACAATACTGTCAAGTAGTACTTATTGCTTTTTTTTTGTCAATTTTAATAACGTCCTTAAAATATAATTGTTCATATGTCTTGTGTAATTATTTTGTGCAAGCTTAAAAATTTCAAAATAGAATTGTTCAAACGTTTTATTTTTATTTAACAGTTGCAAAGTAAGTTTAAAACATACCATTAACATTATTGTGCTGTTCTGAGAAATATACAGCTTTTGACCGCTATATAGTGATAGCTGTCGTTCTTGCGCACTAGTGTTTTTGCTACCCTGAGGGCGCTCAATCAACGCCCCCTAGAGAGGGGCGTTGGCTCAATTCGGGAAGTCTATGGCGCACTTATATCGCGTACTTGCTTACAAAATAGATGTATGAAGACATATTTAATTAAAAAGAAATCTTGTACCGTGTATATTTCCAAACGTCACCTTGGATCCCTATAACGCATTCAATACAGGAAATTAAAATCTTCCAAACAATACAACAATGCCACGTTCTTACTCAATAATGTTCTTGCAATCAGAGGACGTTTCATAGGGAACAGCTATGATGCACTTACATTACGTACTTAGGTTTCAAAATAGGTGTATGAATACATTTTTAACTAAACATAAATCTTGCGTCGTGTATATTACCAAATGTCAACTCCGATCCCTATAGCGCAGTCTATACAAGAAATTAAAAATATACAAACAGTGGAATAGTAAATCATTTTTCCTCGAAGATAAAAGCCTATTTCGAAAAGAGCAGTAATTATTTGTCCTATACACATAAATATTATATAAATTACCAAATTTGCTTTTGTCCAAGCCCGTTTCTTAAAAGAGACTGAGCTGCATAAATTGCATCTCCTGGCGAGTACAGGGAAATTCGAAGAACTAGTGCACTAACATGCCAAATGGTTTAGTTCTATAACCAGCCTGAGCAAGGTCGACTGAGCGTTTCATTCATTGGATGAGTCTGTAAAATGGGACAAAACTATATTTAAATTGATTAGAAGAATTGAAAAATTAAAAAGTAATTGCTTTCATGACCAGAAATTTTCTCTCGTGTCATTTATGAATATGCCATTGTTGTCAAACACCTAAAGACATTTTAGCAAATTAAAAGTTCTTTATTTAGTACTTCTACCTGAATAATGTTTATGCATGTAATTAAAGCTCTCAAATAAACTGAAAATCCATCAACATCATAAAAATTATAAATTTTACTAGAAATGAACTTAAAAAATAAAATAAAAAGAGTGTAAGTTTTGGTAGGTGCAGTTATTCCACCTTCATCAGGTTTTAGAAAAACATGCAAGAACATGTTGAACACTCTTTCATTTATCCAAGTCTGTTTGTTTTAATGGAAGCTGAATGTACTAGCATGCCAAATAGTTTAATTCTATTACCAGCCTGAGCAAGGCCAACTCAGCGTTTCATTCATTGTTTAAGTCTCTAAAATGGGAAAAAACTAGTTTTTCGATTAATTTAAAAAAGATTGAAAGAATTGAAAATTTATTAAATAATTGCTTTTATGGCCAGAAATCTTGTTTCGTTTCAATGATGAACATGCCAATGTTTTAAAACATCTAAAGATAGTTTAGCAAATTAAAAGTTTTTACTTAGTGCTTCTAGATGAATAATTTTTATATATGGAATTAAAACTCTCAAGTAAACTGGAAATTCATCAACACTATAAAAATTTAAAATATTTGCTAAAAATGAAGCTAAAAATTAAAATAAAAAGGGTGTACGTTTTGGAAGGTTCAGGAACTCCACCTTCATCAGGTTTTCGAAAAACATACAAAAACGCGTTGGAAACTCTTTCATTTATCTAATGCTGTTAATTTTAATAGAAGCCCAATGCACTATCATGGCAAATGGTTTAATTCTATTACCAGCCTGAGCAAGGTCGACTCAGCGTTTCATTCATTGGGTAAGTCTCTAAAATGGGAAAAATAGTTTTTTCAATCGAAAGACATAAAAAAAAATATTAAGTAATTGTATTTATGTCACGAATATTTTCTTCTGTCCTTTTATAGTATGGCATTGTTGTCAATCATATCGAGAAAATGTTTGCACATGGAAATTTTTTTATTTAGGATTGCTAGATGAATATTGTTTATGCATGTAATTAAGTCCCAAGTAAACTGAAAATTCGTCAACATTAGAAGAAATAAAAATATTTGGTAGATATGAACTTAAAAAATAAAATAAAAAGAGTGTATGTTTCAGGAGGTGCAGAAAGTCCAACTTCATCAGATTTTAGAAAAAAAAAAATGCACGAAATTCTTTAAAACTATTCGACTTATCTAAGGTTTATGGCATGGAAGCCCAATTAAATAACATTCTAAATGGTTTTAAAAAATAAAACGGGTGTTTTTTTATTTTTCGGGAGGTGCAGAAACTCCACCTTCAACAAGTTTAAAAAGAAACATGCAAGAACGTGTTTAAAACAATTTCATTTATTTAAGGTTGTTAATTTGAATGGAAGCGCACCGTACAAACGTGTCAGATTGCTGGGATTCTATACCCCAGACAGCAAAGCAAATTTGCATCAAGCTTGCAGTAAGCTTGATTTATCAAGTCAATAAACTTGAATTAAGCTTGAAAATTTCAAGCGTGTAAGCTTAATGCAAGCTTGAATCAAGTATTCAAGTTTACACTTGCCCAACTTGCATTAAGCTTGACATAGCAAGCTTAATTCAAACTTACTAAACTCTAAAAAAATTTCCTAAAAAAAAAAATCCTAAATGCATGGGGCGCCGGTCGGCGAATGTCCCCATGTACTTTATTTTTCCACGCATTTTCCCCTTTACGCTAAAACCTCAAGTTATTTTAATCTGTTTCCGTCTAGCGTCCGCGACCGATCTCGGGACAAAAGGTGTGGGAAGCCATCGTCCTAACCACCATGCCAATCTCACTCGAGGTGGTCTGCCTAAGGCTTGAAGTGACTTTTATGGTTGTCACGCCGTTTTTTGGCGAGATTGATCAGTATTGCCAATTTTATTTTTCCATGGGATGAATCAAAATTAAAATAATGTTATGTGTGGGTGCTTCGGCATGGATCGCACATACCAGCACTTTAAGGCGTGGAAGCTGGAGGGGGGGGGGTTTCTTGCATTTGTAAGGGAGCGGATTCTTGTCGCCCTTTCAAACATTTTAGTACTGTAGTACTGAAATAAAAATTAAAAAAATCAGTTTTCTATAAAAATGTTCACCATACTGACGGCTAGAAAGAGGGGGCCGATCCTCCTCCTATTTCTCTGTATAAGCACCCATGTCCTTTGGAAATACAAATGCGCATTACATTGGTGTAAATTGGCATGTAACATTGGGGAAGGGCAAAATGTTTTGGCATGTAACGCTCGAGGGCAAAACGTTTCCTACTGTAGAAAATGTTTTCAAATTATTCTGAATTTCCTTGAATTTTTGAGGGAGCAAGTACCCCCTTCCTCTTAGTAAGTTACGCCTCTGGAATGAAGGATGAGGAACTTGTATGACAATGACAATCAGTGCAAAAACAATAGGGTGGCAGAACGGACAAAAGCCACAGTCCCTCGGCTGGGAGGGGGGGGGGCTTTCCCGAATAAAAGTCCGAAAAGTAGAACTACAGGGGTTGGACAACAAAAACTCTCTAATATGAACACTTGCGAAAAAATAGCACTCGAAAGAAACCTCTCGTATACTCACTCCTGCTCTCTAGCAGTGAAGGGCATGGGCGCCGACAGAATATTTCCCAGGAGGGGGACAAAGACTACTCCAGGGGGGTGGCAAAGACTACTTCAACGTATGGTTACCATGTTGGAAAGAACAAAAAAGCAAAGAAAAACACTGCATACAAAAATCCAGCAGGGGGGGCATTGCCCCCCCTTCCCCTTGCCGGACGCGCAGCCAGCCGTGTCGTAAAATTCTGTTGCTCTGTTGTGTCAGATGGGCTATTTGATCGACAACCGTGGTATTGGTAGTTAATTGGATCGATGACAACGACTGCACATTTTCAGCGTTGGGCAGTCTATCCAGATGGTCTTCTATATCAGAGGTTCCCAAACTGGTTGCCGCGGTACCCTAGGGTGCCATGAGCGTGTGTCAGGGGTGCCGTGGAGATAATAAAGAAAAGTGTTTTGGTGGAGTATAATCAAATAATTTCCTCTGAACTGGTATCCCCAAGAAAGTGAGCCAAGCCGATCATAAGATGGCTCAAACAAAAATATTTCAGTCAAGTTCAAGACTGTGATGTAGCCTTTCTTTTATAGGAACTCCCTGAAATGGGGGGTATTGTCAAAATTCTATATCCCTTTCCCAAGAGAGTACTTTCTTGATAGTTAGCCCTATAAACAAACAAACAAGAAATAACGTAAAATGCATCCAAACTGCTTCATTCTAACCTTCATATTCATGTTGCTTTAAAAGAAATCTTCCGCGGAAGTTTTTTGCCTGACAAGGGTGCCGCGAAATGCTTTTAGCCTGACAAGGGTGCCGCAGGTAAAAAAACTTTGGGAGCCCCTGTTCTATATTGATATGAAAATGCTTCGCTTTCAAGGGTTAAGCGAGACGTCTTATTCTTTTGTCGGGGAAAATATAGTGACGCCAGATCGGAAGCGCGTACAAACGCTAGTATACCTCTTGTTTCGTAGCGAAGGAAATAGCCTAATTTTTTAATTTTGTATTCGAATTTTTGGAGCGTCTATATGGAATGATACAAAAAACCTTTTTTTATGGAAAAATACTTCTGGTCATTAGGCAAATCATGTCACCCAAGCCACCAAGCCAATAAACATTCTTTAAAAAAAAATGATTGATTTTTTGGAGTGAGTGGGGCACATGAAGGGGATGTTCAAAAAAAATTATTTTTTTTTGGAAAATTCTCACGTGACCATTTGGCAACATTTGCCATCTAGGCCGTCATTAAAAAAAAAAATCGATCCACCCTACTGCATACAGGCAAGGAGGCATTATTAATATTTATGCTAAATGGCATAGTCGTTACGCCAAAAATTAAAAATATGTGATTTCTTTTTTTCGGTTTATTTCACAAACTTCGCCCGTGTACATGCCTCTGACCGCCTACATAGACTGTAGTTACGCCTCTGTAATAAAATCGAACGAAAATACTATGTAAAATAAAGTTTTATTTCGAATATTTGTTTACGTATGTAATTTTCCAGTTTTCTATATTTTCATTTAAATAATCTTATATTTTTAGTTCGGGTATGTTTCTAGCTGATGCTGTAAAAATAAAACTTCTTCCACTGAAGGCGTTGTGCTTTCAGAAATTGGGAGGGCCCATAAGCGCCCGCTTTCATTTATTCATTAATTTATGGTAGAAATTGTAATATATGTATAGGGAATAATTTAAAACAGTCAGATGGGTAAGTGTATTTATAAGTGTCTAAAACGTTTGTGTATGCGTTTCGATAAGTCGCAAACACGAAATTTTCAGTAAGTGTGAATTTCGACTTAGGCAAGGATTGTTGGAACGCATCCCTCACACAAGTCAAGACTATCCAATGTGAAAGAAGTTTGCCTCAAAATTACATGGTGAGTTTACAATTCTACAAGAAAGGGGTGGAAAAACCCTATTTTTTATTCAAAATATTTTTCTCAATTCTGTGATTCAACTTTTCTTCTTTTCTTTAAATAGCGATTTTTAAGTAGCCATAAGAAACCACACTCGTTGCTAGTTCAACTAAGGAAGGAACGTCAGTGGAGAGGTAATGCTGCATTCGCCAAATTTTTTTTTAATTTTTTTAAACTAACTAAACTGTAAATTTTAAAAAGATCGGAATTTCATACACTGCAAAAAATATTCCTGTAAATCAACAGAAAAATTCTGGCAGCAAAAAGTTGCCAGAAATATTCTGTAGGCAGAAATTTTCTGTTGCCAGGAAAATGCCAGGAATTTTCTGTTGCCAGCTGTATGTTATATGACAGAAAAATTCTGTTCCCTACAGAAATTTTCCGTATACATATAAAAGTCGTTTCCAAGCAGCGTTTTACATTTGATTTCTGTATACAGAAACTATCTGTAAGGGTTACAGAATCATTCTGTTGAATAACATTTATTACTGTCGACAGAAAATTTCTGTATACAGAAATTTTCTGGCAACTTTTTGCTGCCAGTAATTCTTCTGTATACAGAAAATTCCTGTATACAGAAATTTTCTGGCAACTTTTTGCTGCCAGTAATTCTTCTGTATACAGAAAATTTCTGTACACAGAAAGATGTTACATTCTGGCAACATTTTGCTGCAGTTTTTCTGTTAATTTACAGAAATAGTATTTTTAGTTATTTCATATATTAATATCATATTTCTCCAAATGTTTAAATTTTTTTATACAGATACTTAAAAAAAATTAATAAATTTACAAAAATATAATAGTAATACATATAATAAATATAATACCAGTAAGTAGTCTGGAATTATTTATTTTATTATTACTATTATATTTTTGTAAATGTATTAAAATTTTTAAATATATGTATAAAAACATTTAAACATTTGGAGAAATATAATAGTAATATAGGAAATAACTAAATATACTATTTCTGTAAATTAAGAGAAAAACTGGCAGAAAAATGTTCCCAGAATGTAAAATCTTTCTGTAAAAGTAGCCATATTTTATAAATAAGTAACGTTACCAGCATAACTGTTGGTGGCCTTATGATGACATGTAAAAGTGCTTAGTTCATTTACTTGACTTTTTGTGTATATTAAACTACTGATAAACAAAATTAGAAATATTTCTGACAAGAATAAAAATTGATTTTTCTTTTTTTAATCACTGAATCTGAACTTTTTGTGTTCAAAATCTGTACCTAGAGATATAAGTATACTCATACTTTAAAATAATCTTAATAGACACAAATAACTCTTCAGTTCAACAGTAAATTAAAATATTAAAAGTCTGAATTAAACATTCTGTGTGAGTAATAATTGAGAGCTGTTTCAAGAACACGAGTACTTACCGGAGCCGCAACTACTGTATACGACACCTGGGGCAAACCTTAATTAGGGTTCCCCTCCCAAGGAGCGGTAATTGATCTTGGCACCCCCTTTAGCACAGCACCCGCATCATGTGCCCCACTTACTTCAACAAGAGAAATAAGCATTCTTTTCCCATGAAAAGATAGGAGGATGAATGCATTTGTAATGAAAATTTTTACATATCATTTATAAACATGCCATTAGAGCTCTAAAGCAAAAAATTATCTATAGCAGAGCTTGACAACCTGCAGTCTGTCTCAGATAAAAAGTAGAAAGAAAATGAGGGAATTTTACACTTTTCCTATCATTTTAGAAATACACAAAGTATTCGATTCCCAGTATAATGAAACATTGTTGAACTCAGCAGCAGATCAAAAGAAAAATATGGGGGGAGAAAACAAATGCTGAAAATTTCACTTTTTATTTTCCTTTAGTTCACGCTTATTTTATTTATTTACTGTTTTTTTTTCTTTGGTTATAATCTGGCAACTAAATAATTGTTTTATAAATAGTTGGCACTAAATTGCGGGATAAAAATTTAAGCATAGGTATCATAATAGTGAAAAACAAATGAGGAATTATCCAACATCAGAGAGCATTTTCTCTGCTCTGCTAGGGTTCATTTTTGAACTACACATTTTAGAAAGCGACACAAAAGCGATCTTCTTTCAAAAATAATAATAATAATAATTCTTATTTATATAGTCAAACTTGAATAATTCAAAGTTGAAATTTTGAATTGATCATGCTCGAGTTATCCAAGTTTTGCTGTATTAATGAAAACTACACTCAATACTTTTAATCTTGTTCTGTTAAATTAAAAATAACTCATTTCAGATTCTATTTTAAACACTACAGTTACAAGAATGCATTGTTGCCATAAGTTGTTAAATTGAACCATTAAATGAAAGTCACTTCTAGAAAAACTCTTGAAAATAAATGAAAATGCATAAATATAAAACAAATAGAGCATTAAATGGTGCATTAAAAAATAATCCAAGTTTGAATGCTATTGTAGCTATTTTGCTTTTTTTTTTTTTTTTTTTTTTTTTTCTAAATGTGTAGCAACAGAGTTTTCAAAATTATCTGGAACCACACATACACTTTACTACTAGCATAGGTAGTGACGCCTGGTATTCTTGGAAAAATCCAAACCATTTAGACTTAAAAGTTACAAAATTAGTTAACTAAAATTATTAGCTACACTGTAAAAAAAAAAAAAAAAAAAAAAAAGAATCGGAAGTGTTACCTTAAAATATGGGGCAGCTCTTGTATTTTAAAATTGCAGGAACGTTTCTGCACTAGGCGGGTACAGTATTTATAAATGTTTCTGAATATTTTGGAAAAATATTTAAATATTTTCCAATTTTTTTTTTTTTTGGCAAAGGTTTCCAGATAAAAGGTGAATAGATGTGTAACATTTCAGTATATTTCGGGGAAAATATTCAGTAACCCCTCTTTTTATTTCACAAAGGTTTGCGAATTAATATGCAATATTCCTATTAATAAATTGAATTTTATTAATTTTAATGAGTTTTAAAATAAGTGTTTAACTTATGACTGCTTTTTTGCAAAAGAAAATCTTAAAATATGAAAAAGTAATTTTTACTATCATAAAAAAAAATCTTAATAAATTACAAATCTGATCTTGGTTCCCTGAAATTTGTCATACTAAAATTGTACATCGGATTTCTTTTCCCTCTCTATGAATCTCAAACAAAATAAAAGGTTCTTTATAGAACCTTTTATTTGTTTGAGACAGTTTTCAGAGAGGGTGAAAAAATATTACTAGCTTACTTTCGGCAGTTCATTTTATACTTAAAAAAAAACTGGAATAACTCCACTGACTTTGCGAACTCTTGATCCTTACCAAGCATTTAAGTAAATTTAATCAGCTCAATCAAATGTAATATTCAGACACTAGTGTACTTCAAATAATTTGAGTGTATAGGCTGCAATGTATAAGAATAATTTTTTGTAGCCCTATAAAAATTAAAAAAAACCTGCAAGCTCTCCGCATACTAAAATCTATACAGTGTGCAAGACAGTGACCAATAATATGCGTACCTAATTGAGCACTCTTTAGATGCTACTACACTTTCAAGAATTTGTGCCATAATGTATAAGAATATTTCGTAGCACTGTACAAAAAATCTGTGCTCTACCCACATCAAAATCTATACAGGTTGTGTGACTGTGACCTATGAACTTTTATTAAAATACACAATTTAGGCACTAGCGCACTATAAATGATTTGCATCTGTAGGCCGTTATGTATGAGAATTTTTTTTTTTTGCAACCCCGTGAACAGTGATCGCAACAACACCTCTAGATGTAAATATTTCACACCTTAGAAATTTCGGAATGTGTGTTTTTACGCATTGTTTTTCCATATAAAATTAGGTATATTTTGATAAATAATTATGATTTGCTGATTTTAAATTTAAAAAATCAATTTTTGTACTAGTTTTTGTTGAACTGACATTTATGTACCTAGATATAAAATCAGTTATTATTTATGTGTCAAATGCTATTTAATTATGTATTTGAAAATTTAGCATGTTCGTTGTTTTACAGTTTGGAACAGAAAATACTTCTAAAAAGGTTAAGGAGTATTTTTACTCATCTGAAAAAATCCTAGATGGATCACTGCCCATGAACAAATTATCAGCTCTATGCACATCAAAATCTATGCAGGTCATGTGATCGAGACCTATAACATACATAACCAATTAGCACTCAATTGAATGCATCATTCAGACACTAGCACACTTAGACACCAGCACACTTCAGACACTAACACTCTTAGGCCTATAGATAGAAATGAAGAATTTCTATCCATAGGCCATAATTTTTTTTTGTAGCCCTGTAAAAAGTTTTAAGTCATATAGACACCAAAATCAATAACGTTTGCATGGCGATGGTCTATAATATGCAAACCAAATTTGAGCTCAATCGAATGCACAATTTAGGAGCTATCGTGTTCACTCATACACACACAGATACATGCTCAAAAAGTTAAAATAGATGAAAAACAAATTTCTTAGTAAAAGTTTTCTACAAATTATATATGCCATAAAGTATTTTATTTTAGAAAAGTAGTATATACATTACAAATTATCTTTTCTAAACATTCATAAGTAAGGCAATACAGATACACAGGACTTCTCTCTGCAAGTAAATTGATACATTTCCTGAAAAAAAGAAAAAGTAAAATCAGATACATTTTAAAATATATTTGATAAATTTGCTGGACGATTCCACCGTTATGTGTGCGACATCTGTAAACTGCTTTTCTTTAACTCCTTTTTCATAACTCAGCATTGAAAAATCAAGTATCAATATTATCTTGCTTTACATCCTTTTATAAAATGAACATATACACAATAAATATAATTATCTGCAACATTTTATATTTAATTATTAATTTTATAAAATTTGTAACATGTGTGAAAACTTATGGGTAACACACAGACATTGGAACTGTCCTGCTCAGCAAATTCCTAAATTTAAAAAAAAAATTCATTTTTATACTCTATGACACTATAGGTTCCCGACCGTATGATTATGTCTTTGGTTATAGTGAGCCTCTGGGGAGCAGCAAATTTTGTTCACTAATTTGATTTGATTTGAAGTCACCCCTGCAGGGAGGGAGAGATTTTGGAGATTTAAGGCAAAGAGCCGTTATCTCACTTGTTCTGGAGTTCGTTCACTATATCCAAAGTTCTGATGTCCAATAACAATAAAACAATACTTAACTAGAAAATAGAATTTTATACAAGTACTGAATGTTTATTAAGTAAATCAAGCATAATGGATTGCATTTATAAGTCTAGAACTAGTTAAGTAAAATAAACACAATTAATCGCATTTATGGAAATAATGTATATTCCATACAGTTGGAAAAAGGAGCTGTCGCTTTTAACATATATTCATTGAGGATGGAAAATGAAATAGTCATAAGTCAAGACGAAATTACAACTTTTAGTTCACTTTTGTTAATGAACCCCTTAAGGGTTAGGGGTAGTCAGAATTTTCAAAAAATTGATTTTTTTTTTTTGCATTTTTTTAAAGTATAGTATCTTAAAAATATTCTCTGAAAGTTTGAAGTGAATCCCACAAATATCTTTCGAGTTATTTAGCGAAGAATAAAAGGCTCTCGAGCGGTCTAATATTTCCGAGAACAATTAGCTAGCGGCATAATTCTCCCTTACCTCCTGAAGTTTTAAAAGCAATCAAGCCTATTTATGAAGATCTTAGTAATGAAAATTTACTTTCAAGATGTGTAGGTGGATTTAATCAAAATAATAATGAGAGCTTCAACCAACTAGTGTGGAAAATATGGCCAAAAACTATCACTACTAGTTTCACCATTGTTCAAATTGCTGCATACGTAGCTATGAGTATATTTAATGAAGGGACAAAGTCATTATTAGTAATAATGAACACACTGGGACTTAGTTGTGGGCCTAATTCGCATCGGTATACTGAAAAAACCGATAGTGCACGTGTAAAAGTAGCTGGTCAGCGCGCTAACGACAACACTCGCGAAGGTAGAATGCGACGTAGACAACAACAAATCGATGTTTTAGAAAGTTCTACAACGGCTGAAGAACTCTTATATGGTCCAGGAATAGATGACTCAGTGTAAGTATTGAAATTATTCGTATTACTGTACATCAATCGACTGTAAAACTTTAAATGCGTTTTTCTCAAAACTATGTTTTTTGAACTGGTGACCACTGTAACTCAAAAACCGCTCGATAGATTTGAATGAAACTTATACAGCTTTTAGAAAACATAAAAAGCTAGTGCCTGATCGAAGGATTTTTTTTAAAACTTCGATTTTTTATAAACAATTAATTGTTGGTTTTTTCCCGAAAATCTGCAAAAAAATTTCCAGAGACCGCCATTTTGTTAATTTTGAAAAAAACAAAAAAAGCTTCGATCAGGCACAAGATTATCTATCCATAAAAATAATCTTTTTTGTTTCATTGATTTTAGATGAATCTCCAAGGAGCTGTAATGGTCACCGCAAGGACCCATTATTAAAACCTGTTCAACTTAGACCGCCATAACTTGTAAAATAATTATTATTTTTTTTTAAATTTAAGTGAAGTAATGTTAAAGTATGATGAAATGATACTATGTTTTTACTTATGTGAAATAAACTTAATTACTAGTAAAAAAAAATTAATAAAAAATGGCATTTTTTCACGCCTCTGACTACCCCTAACCCCTTAAAGGATAGGATGGATTGTAGCATTGAAAAAGTTATGACCCCCTCCCCCCCCTTGTTTAATATAATCAACTTAGTCTAGACACTGGCAATTCACCTGTACAGTGGTCACCACTTATTTAGGTTAGTGGTTTATCCTGTGAGCTGCTTATTCTGGTCAAAATTGTTATGAACAGAACAAAATGGCCAAACAGCACTGTCCACAGTTCACCTCGGTAGTGAGTGCTGCTTTATCCAGTTAAGTAATCTGGAGATTAGGTAAAATTTCGACGCAATTAGCTTTTAGGGTCAGCCAGTCAAAGATGACCCATATTTGTGTGGAGGTGTTACAATAATTCAATCAAAACAATTGTTAATACACTTAATAGAATTTTAATAAAAATAATGATCAATCTGACACACTGAACGAATCAGGCACCCGATGATGATGACAATGGTGTGCACCTGAACCACATGAGTAGATTCGCTGAACACTACAGACATTTTATGTAGAGCATTTGAGGAGAAAAACGTAAATGGTTACCTCTTTTCACCACTAAGTTAAATTCAGTTTGCGCTAAAATACAATATACCCTTAAAACAGCCTTTAATCTCAGATTTCCCCCCAAGAAGTTGTAATAGTTATTTTTTTTCTTTATTCTTAAATAAATATGTTCATATGTCAAACTATTGAATAATATAGTTTATATATTTTGATTTAATTCACAATTTTTTTTATCTTAAATATTTCATACTTTATGTCTCTTACTTTTACTTTGGTCCCGCTGTTTATTTCGGATTTCGGTTATTCCAGCCAGTTTCAATCCGTTTCGATGTAACTGGAATAAGTGAGGACCACTGTATTTCGGAACAGGAGCTTGATAATCTTTCTCTCTACTTGAACACTAAAGAGACACTCTTCGTGGGAATAGAACAAACAACATTACCCCTACTGTCCAAAAATTTTTAAGTTCACTATAACGGAAGTCGTGGTTCATTAAAACTGAAAAATGCTATGTGCATTTCTAATGTATGTGAGTCAGGACTACGGAAATGTGTTCACTATAGCTGAAAGTTCTCTATATCCGGAGTTGACTGTACATATAAATTAAAAAAGCCACAGCATTCTCTGTGTATAAGTTCTAGGGACTTACGGAGTCTTTCGCTGGCATTTTTCCTTTTTAGATAATGCAACAAAATAATGAAAGCATTTACAAGTCTAACATAGGCATAAAGAGGGGTTCACAAGTATGATTAAGGATTTAAAAAAGGCGGTTCTGGAACCCAGCGATTCAGAAGAAAAAAAAAAGTTTACAATATACGCTATAGCACTTCAGCATGATCTCTGCATACGAAATTACCAAAAGCTTAATATGAGGTATGATCCAAAAGTTTGGGGACAACGTGTAAAATTCTTTACCCTGAATAGTTCACATCACCGAAGTACTACATCCACCTTCAAAGTAGTCACCTTGGGCGACGATACACTTCTGCCCACATTCGTATAATTTCTGGAAGCCATTTTCCCCAACCTCCCATAAGGTTTTTTGAAAAGCTGCTTTCATCTCTTCAGATGACACAAAGGCGTTTCATCTCTTCTGATGAAACAAAACGGCATCCCTGTATTATTTTTTTTAATTAATGGGAACGGGTAAAAATCACATAGGGCTAGTCGGGTGAATAGGGGAATGGGAGTAACCTGGGTACTTTTAGACTTTGTCAATTAAATCACCCAATATTGTCATTAGTTATTCTTTTTGTTCAGTAATCAACAATCGAGGGACAATGTACTGGGACACTTGGTGTATGTTGAGATCTTCCATTGGAATGCACTGGCAACTTGTATATAAGTGTCTAGACTCTGCGATTTCTACAAGTGTTTGACGACGATCTTTTCAAACACATTCAAGACACCAATGAAACATTTTCTGTATTCCATGAAGTCGAAAGTCGGCCAACATTGTCCAACGATTCTCGGCCCTCTTTAAAATGCAGATGCCATTCATAAACCTTGGATCTCGTTATGGTAGATTCATCATACACATTTCTTAGCATTTCCAAAGTCTCTATTGGTGTCTTACCTAACTGTTGACAGAATTTAATGATACAGCACTGCTCAAGAAAAGCCAATTTTCTTATGTCACCAAGCTAAGACAACTGACTTCGGAAGGTAACAGCTGTGAGTGCTGTTCGTCCGCATGACATGGGATAAATCAACTCAGTCAGGTAGGGGTAGGTTGGGAGAATCCTTTCCAAGCAATTTAACTTTAGGTACTTGCTTTCGCCACATCATCAGGAATAACCACAGTCCCGGAATTTTTGGATCATACTATGTATAAGCTAATATAAAGCTTTCAGCATAAAATGCACACATAATCAATAATCTCCTTAATTGTCATTTTAATTGTAAATAAAATATAACTTTTCAAATTTGTAATTAAATACTAAATAAAGATTAATTAAAATTCATTTTATATTATTCATAGGTAAAACACACAACAGTATATTATATGTAAAACTAAAAAATCTTGGTCATGAAAAAATACCTTTTACAAAGTTAAACACTAATAGCAGCATACTTATATTTTGCAATATTAATAATTTAATAAATATGCTATGATAAATGTAATTAATCTGGTAACTATGCTTAATCGCATCATGCTTCGAGTTTTACAAAACATATTTAGCAGTTTTTCGAAATTATGTTTCTAATTGAGGATCAGGAAAAAATCCTCCTATCCCCACCCCACCCGATAAAGAAAAGTAGAAAACCATGTCAAGTAGTGTTACCCAGTAGAAAAGTCTGCATTTCTGTAATATTATTAAATATATTAGATTATTTTTCACTCATCTTAAAATTCAATGACTTAGGATATTTTATAATATGAAATTAACATATTAAAGTATAACTAAGCAATATTATTTGTAAATACATTTAAAAATCTGTTAAAAATACCTTTTTTCTCTTCGTTCTGAAATTGTTTAGCTGAATATGGCCAAATATCTGTTCAGTATTCGGCCTACCAAATTCACCAGTGTAGAGATGTCCTGTGTCAATTACAGTTGACGTTGCATTACTAGAAAGAAGCTTTATCTGATTGAGCCATCAAATCGCAGGACACTTCCCCCTATGCATGTTAAAACACAGGTATAAAAATCACTTGCAGACATTAGGCCACAAAAAATTTAAAGGTATTGCACAAGAGCAAATCAAGCAGTGATATCATAAACGATCAGTTTTTTACACTTGGGGCTGTTATTTTGGTATTAATAACAATTTCTGGGATTATATTTGTTTCTTAAAAGAAAATTCCTTAGGATGATTTTTCAAGAATTTCCAGGTAATCACAAGAAAAAAATAATTATTAAGTGCCTAAAGCATTACAACAATCAAAATTATTTGTTTCTTCCTCCTACATACCTACCAACATTCCGTTATTGAAAATCTTACAGAACACAATAAAAATCAACTAAAGATTAAATGTTTATCCTTACAATACAGTTAATTATAAATATCAATTTTATTAAATAAAAATCAAAGCAAGTTATTTAGAAATCTTTTTTCATAGTATGAAAATCAGTTATGATTTTTATAAGCTGATTAATGGAAATACAAATTTATATCAACATCTGTAAAAGAAAGTCATAAATGATCAACATACCTAAATTTGTCATAAGACAGATTGTTATTATTTATGAGACTGTTCAAATGTGAGAGGAAAATATATATGATACACCCCGCTAGCAAGTGGGGACATGCAACCAGTGTTACATATATCAGTCTCAAATAATATCCAATTTCAAATCTAAGGCTCGCCAAAGTGCCAACATACACTTTGCAAGATTTTTTTCAGGGAATCATTCGAAGCATCGAATTAACAGCAATCAAAATGAGATATATCTGTCACTTATATGGTTCGATCACCATAAAGTAAAGCAGGCATTCATTTGAAAAGTAGCAGCATTTTAAAAATTATAAACTATAAACGAGTTTTATCATTAACTCTGATGTACTAAACGCAAAGATTTCAATTCTCTGAAATTTGGCGGAATTCCCCCAACTTAAATCAATTTACTGAATTTGGTGAGAATTCTGAAGATAGATCGCTTGAAATCCCTTCAGTACTGCATTATTTCTGATCAGATAATTAAAATTTAACGCTATATTCTACTAAAACCTATACACTTATTTTCAAAATTGCTATTTCCTTAAGCTCTCAGTACATTGCGCTAAGCCTAAAACTGTGCAAACCACTAGAACTTACTTTCTTAAAATCGGCATATCAGCCATTTTATCTTTTGCCAAACTAACAAATTTTACATAATAGCTTCGGAAATCTTCAATCCTTATTATTTTGCATACAAAACATGTCATTCCTGCTCTGATTTCCCATGCACATGATATTATAATTAAAAAAATAACTTTACAAAAATAAACTAACAAAAAAATCATTATTATTCTTTTATTTTTACTTATTTAAGAATTGAAAACATTTTATTCGACAAAATTGCAACACATGACAACCACGATGCTCATTTCACACGTTTTTCACTATGGGAATGGGGGTCACAATTACGGAAAGCTTTCTATGTGGAAATCATAAAAAAATTTCAAACTCTGGGAACGGGTGGACTTTCAAAGTTTTAAAGTGGACTATTATTTACTCTATATTATTTTACACATCTGTGCAAAATTTCAGGCTGATTGGTCCGTTTTTGTGGATTTGTATATGGTCTAAACCCACAAACACAGTTTCATTCTTATTAATTACTTTGATTTCTGTGTATCAAAAGCATACATTTATAAAAAAACATTAGTTAAATTTACACATTTTACAACATTTAAGCTATTATTAAATGGTGGTATCTATGACAAGTTAGAGAGAAAATGGAGTTTCTGCTGTATAAGCAAAAAATCAATCATATCTTTATCTCATACGGTTTTCAATTTAATAAATTTACAAGCATAATTTAGCTGAACATTAGTGACTGAAGTACCAAAGTTTAAAAAATTACGTTTTTAAAAATTTTGTTGAATAAAAACACTTCTTTCTAAAAATCTTACAATAATGCCAATTAGATTTATAATAATCTTACAATGTAATCAATTTCTTACATTAAACCTTAGGGGATAATACCGTAAGCAGGTGCCCATCGCCAAGGGAGATGCGTCGCCAAAGCTTACTATATGTAACTAAACAATCCTGGCAGCGTTGCCAATCGAGATTAGCTATTCGGCAACCCTTCCGGCGGAGTTGTGTTGTTTTATGATGTCATGAGAAACTATGCTGTTTGAAGGAATTATGTGATTGGTTGAACGAATTTCAAGGAGTTTAACTGGCAAAATAACTGAACTTGAATTCGCCAGGAATGGAAGTCGTGTCGTCTGCTGAAGTTTTGTATTTTATAATGGTTATTTTTGAAAAGTGGAATGTTTGCTTGGTTTTATAATAAATGTAGATAATTTGTGTAGAGCTGTAATGAAATCTGTTCCTTTATACGCTGAGCTGTTTCTTATTTCTTTATCAAGTAAATTTCGACAAAAATTTGAAAATGTTTGTTGCAAGTTGTGAAGAATATGTATATAGCGTGTGTTGAGGTATAGTTGTTATATGCTTATTTGAATGCTTCTGATGGCTTATTTTGTGATGAACTCACGTTGTTCATGAATAAAATTAAAGGTATGTGGTGCTTTTATTTATTTAAATGTTTATTCCTTGCTTTACGGTTCAGCGGTGTATAGTTGAGAATATTTATGGTCTTATGTTTTCATAACTATGTAAGGTCTATAGTATGTTGTTATTTTTTGTGAATTGGGATGAAAAAAAAAAAATTAAAGGTTTTAAGAGGGATGGTTAATTTTATTTGTTACTAGCTGAAGTACCCGTCCTCGACGGGTTAGTGAATGAAAATTTCCAAAAAGCAAGAACTTTCGTCAGCATTGTAGGAGTACACAGAATGGATGTAGTATGTTGCCAAAGTAAAGAAAGCGAAGTTATAATTTTCATGTATTGTTAAAATATTACAGGTTAGAGTGTAACTAAGTAATATCATTTCATTCGCTTTAGTCTTAATTATGTGATGCGCGAACGAATATTTAAGCATATTGAAATAATTTTCGCAAAATATTAAAATTTAATCAACTATTTGAAAAATTTGAAGCCTAGAATTTAAGTTGAGTGACAACCTATCATGTCACCCAAATTCGTTTCATTCCCTGCAGTCTTTATTTCGTGATGCTAGAACAAATTTTCAGCATTTTAAAACGATTTTCGAAAAATCACAAAATGTAAGCAAAATATTTTTAAAATTCAACGCCTATAAATTAAGATTAGCAACTACCTATCATATCACTCAATTTCGTATCATTCGTATTAGTCGTTATTACGTGATGTTTGAAGAAATATAAACGTATTTTGAGAGAATTTTCACAAAATCTCAAAATCTAATAAAAATGTTTAAAAATTGGACTCCTATAGTTTATGTTGAGCAACCATATATCGTGTGACCAAATTTCACATCATTCGCTTTAGTCGTTATTACGTAATACGGGAACAAAGATTCAACAGTTTTAAAAGATTTTCACAAAATCTCGAAATCTGATGGATTTTTTTTAATTAGATGCTTATAGTTTAAAGTGAGTGACCACCTATCATCTCACCAAATATCATTTTTTCACCTTTGCAGTTATTACGTGATGCTTGAACACAAATTTACGCAGTTTGAAAGGATTTTCTCAAAATCCAATCAAGATTTTTTTTAAATTGGACGCCTATGTTTTAAGTTGAGTGACCACCTATCATGACACCCAATTTCATATCATTCGCTTCAGTCGTTTTTGCGTGATGCTTGAACACAAATTTACGCAGTTTGAAACGATTTTCGCAAAATCTGAAAATCTAATCAAGATTTTTTTAAAATTCGACGCCTATGTTTTAAGTTGAGTGACCACCTATCATGAAACCAAATTTCATATCATTCGCTTCAGTCGTTTTTACGTGATGCTTAAACAAAAAAAGCGTCACGGACAGAATGACAGAATGACAGAAGGACAGAATGACAGAATGACAGACAGACAAACTTTTTTTTGAGGATCGCATCGGATTCCAGGGTGCTTGAAACGGATAGAAATCGCAAAATTGTTGAATTCCAAGAAATGTACAGACAAAAGTCTAATTTTATTTATATAGATATGACTTTGCTCATGATTTACAGAATTCCCGTACAATTTTTAGGTTTAATATGAATAAATATGTAAGGATTTTTGAGTTGTTTGTGATCAGATTTGATTCTATTCTGATTAATAGTGTAAATGTTGTGTGTTTTGAAGGTATTAAATTGCAAAAATCACGTGGGGGAGAAAGTAGTCTGTTTATTATAGTGGTTTTCTGATATTTTTAAAGTGTTTTTAACATGTTATGAAAAATATTTGCAGTATATTTTTCTTGAAATCATGTGCACTATTCAGGTTAAATATGATTGGATATATGTATTTTTTAGTTGTTTGTGGGGAGTTGTATGTATGTGTGTGTGGGGGCGGGGGAAGGCAGTCTGTTTATTTGAATGTTTTTCTATTAATTTAAATCTGTTATTTTAATGTTTTAAGAGAAATTTTGCTGTATAATTATGTGCAGAAACATATTTTAGCATTTTGAATATTTTGAAGGTTATGGTTTATTTATTTTTTAACGTGCCTAGAGCTAGTGCTTTTTTATGTACATTTTGTTTATAATTGCATTTGAAATATGTCTACTAATGTTTTAATGTGTTTAGATAAGTATATTGTAGTTTTGGGTTTATTTTTTTCCTTATGTGTCTACATATGTTTATGTTTTGTTTGGCGCGAAAAACAAGTCGCGAAGGTTAGACGTTAGCGACAAAAAAAAAGTCGCCAACCCAACCGACACCCGCTTACGATATTATTCCCAAACCTTACATGTTGGCATCAATGCTTCTAGCATAAATAATGTTAATTCATTAAATCAAACACAGTTCCATATTAAATTCTGCATATAAAAAGTCAAAAATTATTTCAAGGGTGAAATGAGTTTTTAAAAAACACGTACTAAAGTATTATCCTGCCAAACTATTTTTCCGTCAAATGAGTTGAGAATCGTATTCAAAACCATTGATAATTTCATACTCGGCATTTCTCTTGGCGAAAAAAAATTGCTCGTCTTGGCGGACCGCGGGGTAATACGTAAGTACCAAAAACACTTTATCGACTGACAGGATTTTGTTCAACCCAAAAAATTCCAACTGAAAAACTTAGTATGTTTTTTTTTTCAAAATTTCAAATTTAATTACATAGGTAATACATCTCTTGATATCAATACACCAATTGCAGGGTTCAATGCATACGATAATTGGGTTTGCAGCCTCATCACAAAATTGTAAACGATTAATATGGCCCTTTATAAAAATGCAATAAATTATAACAGCACTTCACTGTCACTTAACCTGTTTTATCAATTATTTTAACAAAATGTATTTTACTGGAAAAAAATTCCTGGATCAACCCCTGACTTGTAAAAGGTCTGTAGAACTTTTCATAGTGCACCTATGAAATTGGGGACAACTTTCGTTAGTAAAACAAGGTTATACTGATTGTCTGTACACAAAGTTAATGGTAAACAACTCCATTTACTAAACAGTATTAATACGAGTAAAACCGAGCAATATTAAGCATAAACAATGGGGGAATAATTCCCTAAGCGGAGGCAGGTTTAATTGGCAACATTATTTTTGTCTTCAACGTCTATATATAAGAAAATATAAAACCAAAACTACAATACACTTATCTAAGGACCTTCTTAAAACATTTCTAAACATATTTCAAATGCAATATAGAACAAATTGAACATAACCAAAACACTTAGCTCTACACTGCCACCGCTTACGGAATTTATCCCAACAATGGAATATTTGTCTTAAATAAAAGTACTAAGCTTATAATAAAAGCAAAACTTGTTAAAGCTTTTTATTGTTATTATTATTCAGTGATGAATGCTAGAAAACAGAAAATATAAGTCAGAAAATATAAAATATTCCAACTTAAAGCCCTATTTTTCAGGTTTTTAAAGAAAAACTAAACTTGCCATGAGATTTTTCTGGCAATTTATGAGCTAATTTTTAATCCCGGTGGCGTATGAATCTCAAATCGTATCATTACTTTAATTTTAAAATTGAAAATTAGTGTTTTTCTGTTTGTTTTTTACAGGTATATATAAAAAATATGACTAGAGTAGCAGGAATTGAATATAATCACAAATTATTTTAACTTTGCAATCGTAATTCCCCATACACCGAAACGGAAAAAAACGTAAACAATGCATTTCACAAATAAACCAACGACAGTGGTTTTGTTGAACAGTGCCGTTCTTAAACTTCATAAGTCTAATATCTGTTTAACTGTTTCTGTACAATACTTCAATAAAATGAGAGTAATGATTAGAAACCGAGAAAATTAAATTTATCCAGGGTTTACTAATTGTTTTATAAGAGAAATAGGTTACGTGTAAACATTAGGCTTAACGGCTTTAAAATACACGTCGTTATGTTTTAAAGCATGAGTTTTTTTTTTGAAAAAGTAATATTTCTTAGCAGAAAGATTACAGAAAATATAAGTAAAAATTAAAAAACATTACCTTTAAAACCACCTTCAATTCTTTACGGATCCTCATGCGTTTCACATTCACGTCGTAAATGGTTGTTTGTGTTTGGTTCGCCATCGCCGCACCTGACCGGCTGCCACAGCTACAGATAAACGTCGTTAAGATACTCGTTAAGATACTCGTCGTTAAGATAAGTTATTCCAAAACCCGTTTTATAACATAAAATATAGCAAGTTTACGTGGAAAGCATGGTTAAATTCTGTTAACATTTTTTTCCTGTTCAAAAATGACAGAATAGTTCTGTATTTTTAAGATTATTTTTTGCAGTGTAGAAACATTCAATTAAATTAACAATTTCAAACAGGGTGATTTAAATCAATTTTAATGGAATAATTTATATACCACCGATGTCGTTTTGTACGTATTCGTTTTTAAAAACACAATTTTCTTTTTTTAAATGGAACAGTTGTGCTGTGCTTTCAGTTTGAAAATTTTCATTCCGTATTCAGCCCCCAAAAAATAAATAATATCATTTATTCATTCATTCAGGAAAAGAAAATCGAATCGAGAAGGTGGCACACTTTATAGTGAAGTTTTAAGCCACCGAAATATGGCCGGCAAACGGCTCTCTATCATTAGAAGGCCGGCAATGAGCCCCACCATGGGTGCTCCTATGGAAGTCTTTCTAGAATATCCGTTTAAAGTACTGATTTTGTACTGATTTTACTGAACGTACTGATTTTGTAGTATTATAATTAAAAAACGAGCATAAATTTAGCTATTCAAATATCACTTGTAAACATCACCAAGAACGTTTTTTAGCTCTGGATGAGCAAACAAATATTTTGATAATTTAAATTTATCCGACAAAAATGAAGTCCATATTAATCCAATTACTGTTTCTTATTATAATGGCAAATCATACTGTAACATTTAAGGAAAGTCAGTAAAACAATGCATATCTGAAAATAGTTCAAGCAAATTCGTTTCTTTGAATGAAGTTTCACGAGGGCGTGAACATCGTGCACAAGTCCACGCCTTCCGAAGAGCAGATCTGCAACTTTTCGTTCAAGATGTTCATTAACGATATAACTATCACGAA
Organism: Cheiracanthium punctorium; assembly: GCA_038373885.1. Taxonomy (NCBI): domain Eukaryota; kingdom Metazoa; phylum Arthropoda; class Arachnida; order Araneae; family Cheiracanthiidae; genus Cheiracanthium; species Cheiracanthium punctorium. Next base: position 107,783 of record JAWZYV010014754.1, read on the forward strand.
AATTTTAAACAATATTTTCGGAGCATTAAGAACTTTAAAATATTACTCTGGATTTTGTTTGACTGTATCATTTAAGATCTTAGGTGAGAATAATGGATACTGTTAATCCTTTAACTAAATGGTGACATTAAAATAGGAAATGAAATTAATTACTCTTTGACGTCGCTGTTATGACATGCTTTTCAAAGTGTATCAGTACATTACTTAGTTAAATATTAGAAGGCTTTGTGAAAAAAAAATTGGATCACGATTGAGTTTAGGTGGTTTCGAAAGCATGAACATGCAGATATATATATATCTCATTTGCGTCAGTTGTTTTAAAAATCTCCATACCCTGCGAGGAACGGGTACTTCAGCTAGTTAGTAATGAAGCTGATAGCATAATATTATAAGCAACTCTGTTGCTATACTGCTTTTTTTTGTTTCACTGAATGTCAAGTATTCCCCTTAAAACAAAACATTTAATTTAATACAGAAAAAGGGTGTGGTATAAAGGATATATCGTTATATCTCTTCCTCCATATACCTTCCATCTTTTAAAAACCACAAATGAATTTCTCAGTTGCCTCAAATTATAAATAAAATAAAAAAAATTGCTTTTAATTTAGTGTATCTTACTACAAGAAAAAATTTTTCATCATCCACTACACCAAAGTTATTGAAATTAGTTTATTTATTAGTGAAATTTGGTGATTGCAAAATTGGTATGCATCTGTTTAGGCCTGAATCAACGAAAAATTCTACCCTTCACAAATTTTGTAAGTACACTGCAGCACACACTGTAAATTAAGTGAAGAAAATGTCAAAACTTGTGCTATTTATTTTATTTCGAACATTACACTCAATGAAAAGTCTAAGTGTCATTCGACTTTAGAATCTTTGCAACAGAAATAAATATTATTTTCAAAACCAAAATGCATCTCAAAGAGAGATGATAATTCCTGTTTCTTCCAGTCAAATTCAGCACATTTAAAGGCAGGTTATAGTGTTTCTCACTTCCGAAATTTATGTTAAAAGGTGCGAAAAATATTTACCTTTAGAAAACCCATCAGATATTGCACACCACCAGTAATTCGAACAACATTAATTTCTACTGGAATATTCGGTTCACCGCGACCATTTGGTGAATCTTTATTGAGGTTTTGAATATCATGAACCCTGGCCAGACCAGGAAGATTGTAAAAAGCAGTTTTACACACTGTTACTTGCAAAGGCGAGTGCCGCATCATGTCATTTACGCGGCACATTGTCGTTCCGTGAATACACAGGCGAGGAGGGATTATTTTGTTTCAGTGCTCAACGGCGTAATCTTTATGCAAAATTAAAAATATATGGTATGTTTCGTTCGGACGTGGTTTAAGATCCATCTATGTGCACACCACTAACCGCCTACATAGACTGTAGTAACGCCTCTGTAATAAAATCGAACGAAAATACTATGTAAAATAAAGTTTTATTTCGAATATTTGTTTACGTATGTAATTTTCCAGTTTTCTATATTTTCATTTAAATAATCTTATATTTTTAGTTCGGGTATGTTTCTAGCTGATGCTGTAAAAATAAAACTTCTTCCACTGAAGGCGTTGTGCTTTCAGAAATTGGGAGGGCCCATAAGCGCCCGCTTTCATTTATTCATTAATTTCATAAATATCATTAATCGTGTTGGAAATGGTGATATGGGTGATTCTGTTCTAACTGAGACTTTTTTGATTAAAAATGTTAAGATTTTAAAATTAAAGTTTTAAAATTTGTTTATGCATATTATTACCCTCCGCTAAAGAGGGTAATAGTTTTCGGCAGACGAAAAAAGTCGTGGATGATAATTGATAGTAAATAAAATCTTACAGATCTCACGGAAATTTGAAACACACCAAGATCCGACACATGATTGGAATAATGGATACTTGAAAAATTTCAAAGTAACGTCAGATGAAACAAAAGGGGAAACTGTAAGATTTTGTCAGTGCGTCTGCGACTGGCTGTCAAGTTCCCGAGGTTCCGATTTCATTTTTCAGAACTTGGATTTGTTTCCAGAGTCGCGTTCAAACTTTTGTCCCTCCTCGGAGCAAGTGGTGGTGTTCTGTCGTGGCATTTCTAAAATTTTCATTTTTGCGGGATCAGTGTGAAATAGCTCGTAGGCTTGGTATTTCACGCTCTACTGTTCAGTATTACATCGTTAAATATCAGAAGAATATACCCGGGACTGTTTTTCAAGGCCGCGCTGGCCGTCCTCGCCAGTTGTCTGATCCGGAAGAAAGTCATCGTGAAACTAACCGTCTATTTATGCAAAGAAAAAGGGAAGATCCAGATTTTCGTGCTCAAGAAGCGGAATCCAAATCCAGAAGACAAGACAGAAAACGTTTACGACTCTGTCTAGATATACCATCGAAAAGACCAAGAACAGATACTGATCTAAATGTAAGGTGTGAAGAACTAGAATTTCGTAAATTAGCTGAGAAATTTTTCGAAGCTGTTGCTG